>JAYDZE010259179.1:0-19611 GCA_034509125.1 Monilaria moniliformis
ATGGTTGGCCCCGGGAACTGTCCGTTTACTGTTAGCATGGTCTTGTTGGTGCATAGTCTAGTGTGTGAAGAACTTATTAACTGCAAAGTTAGACTAGAGATTAGTTGTTCTGAAAAACAAAATAGAGAGAGAAACGAACAAACCTAGCTAGTGATGGGGAACATGCATACCTCAAACCTATGAACTTTGACCGGCGTTGCGCCTCCGACCATGATAATACCTAACAAGCATAGGATCAAAACGTTGGTACTCGAAAACATTCTGTTCTCGTTTTGTGGTGATTGTGAGAGATAATTAGAGAAATTTATTCACTATTTATATATAATGTTGATTGTAGGTTACATCTTCCACTTCAGTCCTCACATTAACTTAAGAAATCGTGGCATTAAGCTAGTTGCACGGACTTCGCTGTTTATATTGGGCTTAATATAATTTTAAAATACACATGCTTATTTGATTTTTGAATTGGTACAGATTGGACCCATGCATCTCACACATTACAAGATTATTAATTGTGCTTGTAATATAAATTACCTACACGTCACATTTAATATATGTTTTTCTACTCCAAGACCAAGTTGTTTTTTTTTCTTTTTCTAATCCAAGTTGTTGCATCTAAAATACTGTAATTTAATTGTTTTATTTTTTCCATAACATGCACAATTAAGTTTACACACAGTTCATGATTTGCATTGAAACTACATGTGCACATGTGCCTCAATAATCTAAAAATTCCAGACTGCTTTACATGACAGATTTGACCTTGAGGCTGTTTTAAACTGGACATCGTGGATAGTTTTAAAATTTGGAGGTATGTTAGTTGCATTGTATTTTTTGAGTCATTGCATTAACGTATGCATAACAACTTTTTATATCGAGGATTTTATTAATAAAATAGATTAGAAGTTAAGATTATTTCGAATGGCGTGACGAACTAATGAGCTCAATAGCTAAAAACACGATTAATAATGAATGGACGAATGAGTAGAAAAATTGTTGAGAGAGTTAATATAATTGATAAAGATCAACACAAGTTCAAATCTTCGGCCAAAAGAGCATATCTTTGGATCTTCGGCAAAAATAGCATATCTTCTTCATCGTCATCCGCTCTCGTGGCCATTCTCAAAAGGTCAAATCTCTTTGTCGCCCGACTATACCCCATTCCCACGAAGGCGTAAATGTCGTTCGCATCCATCAGGAGGAAGAGAGAGAAACGTAAATGTAAACTGATTTCCGCAGGAGATGAGGAAAGGGCAACCCGAAGCCCTAGAGAAATGGATTCTCGAGAATACATGCGTATTCAGTATTCGCTGCCAAGGTTTTCTCATACTCTTCCAGCGGAGAGCCGACCACGGCAAGATTTCTTTGAGAATGTCGTCTTTGAGCTCTGCAGCCGTTTCTAGCAGCTCCTCTCCGTCGGCGGCGGTGGCGGCCAATATTATTGGGAACTGAAGAGTTACCAGATCCATCGATCATTTGATTTCTACCCTAACGGATTATTATTGGATATTTTGTGTTTTTTAATGTTCTGGACCAAAAGGGCATTTTTGTCATATATTTAGGACCAAAAATATACTTTAATCTTATCATTTTAATTAGCAGCATTTAATTAAGTCAATAATTAGGTCAAATATGGGTTGACTGTCTGATCTAACGGAACCGTCACATTTAGGACAAAAAATGAACCTATTCTTAATCTTGAGGACCAAAAGGTGACTAACATAATATTCTAAACAAAAAAAATATTTTGGCCATATATTTAGAGCCAAAAATATAATTCAGTCCATGTTTTACTATTTCTTTTGATCATGCTGTCAGATACCTAATTTTATTTGGAAATAGGAGGTGATGTTATGTATATATAATATATGATTGACAGGATATGTAAACATTTCAATATTTATAGATATAATGATACAACCGAAACCTTGATACTGTGGAAATTAATGAATTGAAAAAGTACACGATTTTTTATACACATTTTTTGGTATATAATTTGGTATCCGAAAATCAAGCAGCTTAGTCTGAACTCTGAAGTAACTTTCAAATCTTTGAAGTAAAAGGTATATCTCAACTATCACTGACACACTTCACTCCCAAAATGTAAAACCAAAAAAACTCTATTACTACTTAGTAGAATATATTACTACCTGTAATAGAAATCTTGCTGATTCGCAAAAGTTTTGCAAAAACGCAAAGCCACTTCCGTCATGGTCATGCACTGCTGAATTTGAGAACTACTACTATTTTGACTGTTTTCAACCACTATAGATTCAATTCAATTTACATACAACAAACACTCGGTCAGAAATCGCGGAAGCTCATTTTTGGATCTTGCTGTTTCTTGTTGCCCCTTCCTCTTCGTCCTCTTCCACGGCCTCTTCCTCTGTTTCTGAAAAACGACCTCCCATGCTTCATCTCCACGAGTGAATGCAGCAGTTCATCGCACAGAATGCACCCAACGTGCAGAGTGCCTCCATCCTTCAAAGGGGTAGTCTTCTTGTTGAAGTCCACCTCTAAGATAGTCGAGTCGCAATTAGGGCAATGATCCTTAGTTGTCGAGATCCTATGAGCTCCTTCAGGAAGGGACACGAGACAGTTGCACATATTGCAGTAGAGCCTCCATTTGGGAGCGCTGACTGGGTCGAGCACTAGTGTGCCATCACACTCGGGGCAAGCAACAACACCTTGGGATATCATAGAGTGTGGGCATGTAGGGTGTGGGCATAGGAAACATGGCATGCCAGCTCCTTTGCCCAACTTGACAGAACCAGCAGTTTTAGCCGCGCCATATAAATTATTGATCCCTTCAAATGGAGGGCTGTTGTAACAGTAAGGGCAGAACGGAAAGGATTTACCCTCTGGGCCAGGCAATGAGAAGATCAAAAGCTCAAAGTTATCCAGAGGGCAGGTAAGTTCCTTGTACAGCTGAAATGAAACAAAAGTATCATATCTATAATCTGGGATAACCATTGAGATATTAGCCATCTCATGAGAAAACATGCCACTATAGATCAAATGAACAGACAATAAACAAAATTCCTATATACAAAGTCTTATTAAAATCATCCAAGTTCATAACCTTGTTTTACAGTGTACTTCGTCCAACGCACTGAATTTGTGTTTACCTTGATTGTACCCTTTGGAGGAGTGTAATAAATTTCTTCACATGTCCCACAATATAATCGTGATGGCTGGGAAGATATGAGTTTCATGTACCGCAAACATTTGCCACATTTGCTAAGCAAGCGTCCTGAGTCTGAGAGTGGAGAAAATTCTGCTTCAAATAATGCATCCATGTCTTCAATCTACACGAGCAGGAAGGAGGTATTCCAAGACGAGTACAAGTTATCCATAGAGAATATATATAGGATATGAAACAAATAATGAATCCATGTTTTTAGATATTTTACAAAGAAAATACTGTAATAAACTTAATATCAGGGGAGCTAAGTCCTGAAGAAACAGACTACCCAAGCACCGAATGAAACTAAGAGCAAAAAGTAGAAATGACACATATATACCTATTATATAAGAGCTTTATTTTACAAATTTTGATTTGCCTATTATATCACTTAAAAATTAAGGAAAGTGTGTAATTTAATAATTATACATATAATAATCTCAAAATCTGTGGTGGTCTACGTTTATATTTTAATAATTATCTAAGTAGTAGTATCCATTAGAATTCTTCATCCATATAACTTACTAATTTTTGTTCTGTAAATTTAATATTTTAGAATTACACTTCAAAGGATTTATTTAATAATGTTATTAGAAGTTGAATTCGTTTAGAATCCTTGGAATTAAAGTTAATTATGTAGACATGAAGCCTAGAACATAAACATGAATTTCATATCAATCTTACATTCTTTTTGGCAGTGTTTTTTCTAACAATGACAAAAATAGGTGACACTTAATTAAAATAATTCAATTTTGGTTATTACTTTTTTCAAATTTATGAGTTTATGCTTTTCAGAGATTATCCAATAATTGGTTTAAAACAAAATATCAAAATGACAAATATTACTATAAAAATGAAATGAAATACTATAATTTACACTCATCAAATTTATTAATTTAATATATTATTTTCATGTGTGAATGCATGTTATCTTTGCTAGTATCTGGAAAATTGCAAACAAAAATGCTTCCCAGTTAAATAAAAAGAATACATGGATAAAATTACCTGCTTGACAAAGTAGGTAAACTTCCTTCTAAATTGCTCTATCACATGTTGCACGACTAAAGAATGGTCTGCTTGGCCTTTACCAACAAGGCCAATTTGATGCTCAATGAAACTCCGAATATCAGGCAAACAGAGATCTGGGTCTATACACTGGTAGCCTCTTATTAAGCTGATACCCAAAACAGTAGGAACCAATCTTCTGCCAGCTTGTACCTGCCCTTTAAATATAGACATGCAATATGGTCTTACTCATCACTTCCTCAGCATCAAACATATAGCTAAAAAGGTACCCCCCCCCCCCCTCAATGGTTCTCGGATTTTTTTCCTTTTTTCTGTTTTGTGCTTTTCATTTATCTTTTTGGCTTTCTACCGGAAGGGTTCATGGTGTCTTTCCACAGGAAGCTCATTCATGCGCACCAATCTTATACAAAGAGTGAATTAAGATTACAAACCTGTACATAATTCCGTTCACATATGTTGTTAATGTGTACAGGAATGGATGCATCGGTTCCTATTCCATTTTTTTCCATCAAGGAGATAACTTCACTTTCAGTAAGGTAATCTGGAGGCTGTGTACTCCCCTGAAAGTCATAGAGTTAAAGATAGCCAGCAAGGACAGCGATAAAATTTTAGTCAGCTAGACATCAATCCAGAACTCATATATAACATCTGCTGTGTCAATACCAAAAGAAAGAAAATTGAGCAAAAAATTCAGAAGCTAAGTAGCTCTTTGATGCCAATGGTCAATACCTCTTCTACTTCAATTCGCGCTATGTCAATTTTTTTCCCTTCAGTAAACTGAGGTATGTTTTTCACACTCACTGCCAACCATGGCATAATTGATGTGAATCCTTTGGCTGTTACATGCTGCCCAACACAGTGGAATGATTCGCCACCAGATTCAAATTCAACCGTTCGCTTGGTGTACTTGCATTCAGGAGAAAGAGTTCCCAGAAAATGTTGACAAATATATTGGTAGAGTTTCCACGAATCATGCCCTAGCATATCCTCTGTAGCTGAACACATTGGAGTTATTGGAGGATGATCACCTACATCAGTTCCAGATCGCGGCTTGTGATAGCCATCAGACAGAAGCAGCTGCACATAACTACCAAATTCTGGATTCCTAACTAGTGCTTCAAGAGTGCCTTTGTAATCAAATGAAGATGGGTATGCAGTGCTCTCTGTTCGGGGATAGCTACAGTAGCACGAAGAAGAAACAACACGTGCAACAAAGAATACCTCAATTAGGATGAAAAATAGACCATAAGAAGGTGGTCACAATGTATGAACATCATTCTACTTGTCATCTCACTGTTGTGCTCAACAGTCAACACTTTTAACAAAGACAGATCCAGTATCCTTTATACTCACTGCGCAATTACCCGGCAGAAGGAATACTAGAATTGATACTGGGGGATAATAGTGCTTGCTGTTAACTATTGTCCCGCAGAAAATTGTGTGTGTGTCAAACGTGACCCCTGGTCCTAAACAATTAGTGTTGATAGTTATTTTTAAGCTGTTTTTTTACATCTGCAAATCTTTATATAGGTTGAAGGCATTGTCAAAGACATCAGCATAAAGTTATTATACATCAAATCATTCGTCTTTTTTGGCCTGAAATATATTAAAATTAAATGGCCTGTCGGCCAGGAGCTCCTAGGGGCATTTCCATGCCTAGACTGATTTTTACGACTTTGCTGCAGAGCAAAGATGCTTTATAAAACAGAAATTCTTGATATCATGAATCTTATGATTGTTTCCCTAAAAGATTGTCCAAAATAAAATGCATGAATAATGTTGATTTGTAGATAAAAGCTTACTCTTTATGTCCTGATGCATGAAATAAGTTACAAAAAATATAAAGAATAGGAAAACAAATAAACACTTACTAGGAATCTGAATTACATAAGTTTCATTTACACGTGCTTTGAGATTCTACAAAGATATATATATATATATATATATAGGGTAATGATCTAGTGAGAACAGTAAATGTTCTAGAAAATTGAGAATGACACATAAATACGAATTATGCATTACATAGGCACGTTAAATTCCATGCATAAATTCATGAGGGGCGAAAATTCATTTAATTTCATTTTTTTTAGAGTGCACTTAATTTCATTGTGAATGCAGTGACTTTATAGATTCAGTGTAGTATTTTTAGTATTTTTAGTGTTTTTAGTTTTCACAATACATGAGTTTATACATTAACTCACCCCTATATATATAAGAGGAATAGTGACAATCTCCAACCTGATGAAACCTTGGGTATATAAACGCTCAGCCAATTGCATAGCCAGCTGCGGTCCCAAGCCCATAGCACTTGAAGCTATCTAAATCAGTCAAGACAAAATCACAATCTATATTAAGATTTTATGCTGGACTATTTGGGAATCAAATCAAATTAGAAATTCAACTTCAAATATTATTTAGGCTATTTTTATTCTTAATTTTTTAATCCCTTTTTTGGCATTTTTACCCTTCTCTTCAAGATTTGGACTGGAATTGTGAGTTTATCAATCAGTTGGTCTCAGATTGAGGTAAAATCAAAGTAGTTCAGGAAATGGAAAATAAATTACTGCGAACAGGAGGGACAAATAATCGAATCTATAGGAAATTAATTACATATGAAAAACAAAAGATGGCATGAACTAACCTTCAGAAGTTTCACTGTATTGAGACCAGTAGGGCGACTTTTCGACTCCTGTTTTTCTGATATAGAAATAACTTTCAACATTCCATCCTCTTTTACAATGTTTTGGAACATAAGAGCTGTCTGTTATCAGAGAAATTAACATGACTTTAAGCATATGAGAATCACACAATAGAACATTACAGAGAATTCAAGAAAAAGAACCTTACATCTGAATCAAATAGTCTATGGCGCTCCCATTGTAATTTGAGTTCATACCCTTGGTGTAATATGTAAGGGTGCAATACCCAAAACTTTTCTGGCTTGAAAGTGGAAATATCTAGGTGCCGTTGCACACAAAAACCCAGAGTTGGAGTTTGACACGGCCCATAACTGGATGTAGAACTATAGTCAGTTACACATATAACTAGAATTACACAACTAACAAAGTAACAGATGCACCCCACAGATGGAAACTGGAAAGACTTTATGAAAATTTGGCGGCAGCCAAAAAGTTCGCTGATAATTGATTATTAATTGAAAGGAGGATCATGGGTAACAATCACCAACAATAATTTAGGTAGAGAAGAAAATGGATACTTAACATGAAGCAATTACAGACATGATTAAAACATTTTATATTAAGCCAAAGAAATCATAGAGATGGATGCATGACAAATACTTTAAAGACTAACAATCATTCTCCAATATTTATTTTGGCAAATAGTCTATTAGAATCATCAACAAACCAGCAGTTGTGATTTTTTCAATATAAGTTACAACACAAAAAAATTAAGTTTGAGCTCTGCAATATAATTACAATTTATAGTAATCGAGATGGGTAACTTACTACTTGGATTGCCAGGAAATAAATAGGTCATTTAACTTTGGTATTATTGTAGAAAGAATGAGTAGCAAACATGTTACCGGGGATTGAATAACACTGCTGATTCTTCTGAATCGAGAAAATGTCAGCTAAAGTACTATTTAGAGCCAACTATAACCCTCAGTTTTCTAATTCAACAATATGGAAGAAGCTTATGATAATTTCTTTAACTTCCAATCTCTTTCCATGGTTGCATGTGCTAGAGTACTATCCATTTCATTAATTTGGTCCTTCACTGCTGACACAAATTTGTCACTTTATCTAAGCCATCTTCAGGTCCTCAGCCTTGTTAAACTCAATTCTCTTCCCCATAGCAAATTTTTACCACCTCAAAGAGCATCCTGAATTTTTTTTTCCCCATTACATAGATTTCAATGCCTGCATACGTGGCATATGAAGTCAACAATCATTGAAGACGAGCTGCTCTGTTGAAAATGACAATATCCCACGTCCAAGCCTCCATGAAACTTTCCCTTCTCCAATTTTGAATTTTGCTTCCCCATCAAGCACTACTGATCTTATGGTCCTTTCATTTTACTCCTTGTTTCTTAACAGTATTGTCTAAATTATTCAAGATCAGCATAACAGCTTAACACAAGTTGACATAGAAGAAATTGAATTAAATCAAGAATGTGCAACAGGACCCTTAAAAAATGATTAGACAGGGAGAGATACTGACGAAATAACTCGTGAATCAAGGTTTCCGTATTTCCCATTGAAATAGCTCGTCTGAAACCGTGTGAACGCAACTCCAACTTTGAGATCTATCTCTTGCCGGGCATCCACAGCCAGTGCCTCATTTTTGTTAGGTTCAACAAGGTTACTCATGGCTTTCAAAATATCCTTCTCAGTTACAGATGAAAATCGAGCACGATAAATCTTTTTTCCATCCTTTGACTGGAAACCAGTGGACTCAATTACTGAAAACAAATAAATATTAAATTAAGAAAGAACTTTGTTTCACCAAAATTATCAGCCCAGAACCAAACAGAAAGATAGTTATTTGTTTTGGGTAGTTAATTCTCGTGCTTATGTAATTAATTATCAACAATATCAAAAGGCAAGCAGATTATAAAACAAACAACTTTGTTCAATAATGCCAAGTTTTCTCATCTAGAACATTCTAGCTGGACATGAGACATGAAATAAACAACCTAAGAGATCTAGAATTAGATGTCCAACTGCAAGCTGAAAACAAAATGTGAATCACATATAATAGAGTTAAAATCTCAGCAGAAATCCATTAAGCCACTTGCACAACTTTATTAGTATCTAGATTCAATGATGAGGTCTTCTTTTTATATGATTATTCTCTCCTAGCATGTTTATCAAATATATAGATCATCTTCTACATAAAAGGTTGCAAATGAAGAATGAAGATAGTCAATATCAAGTAACTGAAGCCGTGTAACATCCATCCACTTGCCTAAACTATTATGCCTTATCTTTTAGTATATATAGCTCCTTTAAATGTATATTGCTGGCATGTTTATCTACAGCCAACAAGGTATAAAAGCAACTCTGATCTTCACTTTTGAATATATTCATATTATCATTCAACCAACAAAAGCTTCTCCCCCAGAATAATAGGTTTTCAATAGTTATCAGCATCTTCCAGTACATTGTATTCTTGTCATTTTTATATGGATAGTATTTCTTAGTAAATCATACTTCCTCCCAGACTGAAAGCCTGCAGATACATTCACATGCACAGTGTCACATACAGTGATACAGGTATTAGCTCATGATTAGACAAGTGCAGGGTAGTTTTTGGTGATTACGCCACATCCATAAAGCATAGCTGAATGAGAGCCATTCAATAAAGAAAGTTACCTTCAAAGCATATATTTTCTCCCTCACGGTCACAGTCCAGCCACAATACCAAGTGCCCACAACCACGAGCTTCTTGGTTCAAATGCCTAACAATATGAGCCTTTCCAGAAAAGCATGATAGCAATTCACCAGAAATAATGAAAACAAAATCAGAAACCACCAGGATAGCACCCAAAAGACACAAAGAAGAAAGAAGCTCAAAATTTATGGCATCACATGGATGACAAATAAAATGGGGAAGTAATGCAATAGAAGTTTCGTCATGCTAAATATATATTAGAGTTGGTATAGCATATTAAACAAAATGTTCTTAGCACATATAGTGAGTCAGTCAGATAAGAAAAACCTTCGGCGTGGATTCTGCTTTAACAGTTGGTGCATCGAAGAGATCCAAAGGATTAGTAGCATTCCAGTCTTGATAACGTCCAGGAAAATCTAGACTAGAGGTTCGGAAACAGATTATTTCAGTCATACATGATATATTGGAAACATTATTAAAGCAAAGAATATCACTGCTCTTTGTTACAATATGATTGTGTTTGCAACTGCTTGGTTGATAAATATCCGGTCAACAAGACATTCCTAGAGATATAAATAAGAAAGGCACCAATCAATTGATAGATGAATATCAATTGAAAGGAAACAATTTAGTGGGAAGAAATGTGATACAAAGTATTTTATTTTAGACTAGAAGTTTTAGTTCCAGTTGGCTACAACTTGTATGTTACTATTAAGCAATTATTTGTATTCGTGGTTCCAAAAAAAATATAAGACTAATTCCATTTTGTGTAAGATATGTCACATGATTTCTTATGTCAATACTTCAGAAGTCCTAGTTTCATTGGCTTTAGATTCGGATACAGCTCCCAATCCGTAAGGAAAATCGGGGAACAAGAGAAACGCACTAAAGAGATAGTCGGACTGGTAAAATCAGGCACCATTGGTTCAGTGGAAAATATTATGCTTCCTCATTCATTCCAAAAACCAAACAAATTTCAAACTTCAATTTTTGTTGATATTGGAGCTTGCTAGAAAGAATCTTTTCCATGTTTCTCCTAAGAGACTAACTTAGAGCCTATATAAATTCTAAATGAAACAGTAAGATTTATGTGAATAGCCTCTTTGTCTAACCGAGCATGAATGTAATAAACTTTAGTTCATAATACAACCTTCTTTACCAGACCAAAATATCAAGTAAGAAACAGAAGGGTGTGTTTATGCCAAATAGAAGCAGTGTCTGGTTTCTCCCTCAGTCATGAGAAATTTATTCGGAAAGTCATCTTACTAAACAGCAAGGAATTCTCCTCAAGGACATACTCTCAAATCAAAAATTTGGAAACCTGAAAATGTGACCAATCACTGATGTTACTCTATAAAGCACGGGAAATCCCAGAAACATCCCCTCAAACTCATGGACCTCAGTGCTACCCCTTCTTGTTGACATCTGCAATTAGATAAGCCTGACTAGTCATGCAATTTTATCGAAAGTAAAGCACATACTTTAATTAATACAGAACTTTAATAAATTCAAGTGTCAGGCAGACCGGATATTTCTTTGCAAAAAAGAAAAAGAACGAAAAGAAACTGGAACTAAAATAAAGCATAAGAAGATATCCATCAATAAAATGAGAGCGTATTCACTAAACAAACAGAAAAGCTAATTCAACATTTCTGCCTTCAGATTCAAAATTTAGTCTATCCATGACTCCTATGTTGTACTAGTCCTTAAACCAACAGAAGTTATTTTATTAACTTTCCAAGCAAAGAGACATTCAATGTCGAGTTTGCTTTCAAGTTTCTCGGTGTTATGGTAAGGGGGAAAAGAACCAAATTGGAAAAATATAAATCCTTCAGAAATCAAATTGGAAGAAGAAGGAACAAAAAAGATTTGAACAAAGACGTTCCCCTTTATGACTGTAATACCAAACCCCACCATAACCAAACACTAAGGAGCAACTACACTTTATGAACATATCATATCATATCCCAAAAATGCAACTATAGGGTTGACTTGACTCCACAACAAACACCACTACCTTCTTGCATGTATAGGTGAAAACCAGTTCCATTCAATATGGAAAAATGTAAAAGCATCCAGAACCTAAAGACCAATCATTAATATGTAGCCAGCTAGCTTGTGCCAAAAGAGAAAAATTGTGAAACTCTGTAATCCAAATTCTCCATTTTCTCATTTCTTTCCTAGTCGAAGAGAAAGCTTAAATACCGATTACAAGATTTGATCAGGAAAATCTTGACTAATTCATGTTCACATAAACTACAAGCATCACATTAAATGCGAAAATTATTGATAATGAACGGAAATGTCTTACTCGACCGCCAGAAAGAACTGTAGCAATTGAAAGAGCAATGCTCGGCTTCTCCGCTACCTGAATCCATTGAAAATATCATTAGCACAGCAACCAAAAAGAATTACAAATGTAAAAGTTCGAAAATAAAAATCAATTTGAGAAATTATATATGTCTTACAGACGTCTACTAATTCTTTATAGATTTCCTTACCATTAGAACTTTGGGAGCCATTCTTGGTCTAGCACTAGCAGTAAATTTGCAGACTTTGCTACTTGTAATTTGTAAGGAGATACACGCAAGGGTTTGGGTTTGGGTTTGGGTTTGGGTTCGGGTTCGGGTTCGGATTCGGATTCGGGTTCGGGTCGGGTCGGTTTGACTGAAATCTGACCCATAGTAAATTAAAAAAAAAGGTTTTATATATATGTATGTAATAATTTAATCCTCTTATAATTGTTGAGTACCTACTTTTTAAAATAAATTGTTTAATAATTAAAAATACAATTGTGTGAAATTAAATTTTTATCATAATTTAGCTAGTTCTATTCAGTTTTACAGTTTTATAAGTATATCATATTTGATAACTGAGATCTACAATTGTGTCAATGTTATACATTAATTGAGTATCATAAAATTTCGGTTATACTAAAATTCGCCACTATATTGTCATAGTCATATGACAAATAATATTTTTTAGAAAGATCAATCATAATTAACTCAAGTTATTGCTCCAAAATAAAATATATATCTGTATATATTTTACTCATATTTACAAATTTGCATGACAAAATAATCAGTCTGAAGAAAACTGAGGATAATTTATGTCTATGATATTATGTTTGTGTAAGAGGCTGTGTACTGTTGTCATAATAATATACAAATAAAAGTGTGATACTTAGATTTTGGGTATTAAAATTTGATCATTTTGAGTAAGAAAGCATTCAATATTTATTAAAAGGAAAATGCAATGAACCTAGGATCAGATTTCAATGCTTATAAAACCATGTTGTGACGGAATAGGGTAATTGAGTAATCGAAACAAACAGAAACGTAAAGAGACACCGATTTACGTGGTTCACCAACGTTGTGTTGGCTACGTTCACGGGCAAGAATGAAGAACAGATTGTATTATGACAGCGGTTACAGTGAAACCCCCATTTGCGTAGCGGCAAACTATAAGATTCAAGGCATACTAACAAACCGTATGTTGACAATTAAAATTACCATGACTGAATTTAACAGTTGAGCTAAATTTTAGTGCAAATGGAACAAAAATGTACAGACCTCATCGTTTGTGTATGAAGAGACAAAATTTTGGTGCAAAAGAAATGTAAAGACTCAACCTTTGTATTGTATAAAAGAGCAAAGTCCCAATACAAAGCAAAAAAGCGCAGTAGAAGATAATTTTTTATCATAAGCATAAGCTTGATTCACTAACTAAACTATGCTGGAAGCAAATAGAAAAATACAGCATCCATAGTGGAAAATTAAAGCAGGTGGTCTCATGCATCTCAGATATCGACTTTCCAAGACGACAATGGTGGCGTGTCGGAATTTATCCATGTACTCTCCATGAACGCGTGCCTCTCCCCATTAACCATGTTAGCCAAAGCAGAGAGCTCGGTCATCTCCTCTAGAGTAAGTTTCACTGTGAGAGCTCCAATATTCTCATTAAAGTTGTCAATCTTGGTGGTGCCAGGTATAGGGCACACATCATCTCCTTGGTGATGAACCCAAGCCAATGCCAGTTGAGAAGGGGTGCAGCCTTTTCCCGTAGCCATTTCACTGATCTTTTCATATACGACCTTGTTGATTTCAAGATTCTCAGCCTTGAACCTTGGAAAGAGCTAGCAAATTCAACAGACTATATTATCAGCATCTTCATAGTTAAAAAGACGTATTCTCAGAGGATCAAATCTAGCTCTATCATGTGTTCCTGCTTCAACATTTTAGTTGTAACAACATAAAGTGTACTTCTCTTCATCTAATGCTTAATAGGCTCATTGAAACAGTTTGTTAAGGTATACTAGATTAAAAGTTCACCAAACATATGTTTACAAAGCTAGCAGTAGGAATCAGGAAGGAGAGCGATTATTAGTTAGATATAAATCAAGCTAACTAATTCCATATGCATAGATAATTAAATCAATGTCTTTCCAGTGAAGCTTTTATGCACCAACCTTACGGAAGTCCCCTTCTGGTAAGTTCTGTATCAGCTTGGGACCCATTGAAAAAAAGCCACGTCCAAGAGGACTGTATGTAACAATTCCAATGCCAAGTTCCCTGAAATCACAAGGCACCCAGAAAGCTGATTTAATCATTCTTAAATCCTAAACAACCGACAAACTACTTCTACCTCATACCTGCAAGTGGGAACTATTTCTTCTTCCAAATCTCTTGACCATAGTGACCATTCGTTCTGGATCGCAGTAATTGGGTGAACAGCATGAGCCCTTCTGATTGTCGAAACAGAAGCCTCTGAGAGGCCAACATATTTTATCTTCCCTTCTTCAACCAGTTTCTTAAGTTCTCCCATCTTGGAAAACATGAGAACATATAATTTTAGGAATAAAAGCAGAGGAAATGAAACATATGCAGTTATGCTTTCTTATAGTCTCAATTCACGATCATATAGGTTAACTGTCAAACACAATTTAGTCATTTTACAAATATATAATAGTCCAACCACGCTGGCATTCTAAAGCCAAGAACTTTCCTACACAAAATAAGTTGACAGAATCAAAATGGAAATCAAGGTATAAATCTACTATGAGCATATCATATTACTATTCATACCTTGCACTACACAGTAAGAGTGACAGAAATATTTAGCTACAATTGCCACTAACACTCTGAACACCTGTATACCCAGGATAGAACCTGGGTACATAAATTGAAATCACAAACATTTATCATAAAGTATTTTGGAAAATTTTAAATGGATCACGCATCACTAAGTATACAGTCTTCATATTCCAACAGAGTGATTCTTCAGGAGAGCACTCACCGTGATTTCAATGGGCACACGAGTGTCAATCCTATGAACATAATAGAGATCAATACAGTCAATATCAAGACGCTTCAAGCTTGCCTCGCATGCAGACCTCACATATTCTGGGTCACCGCATATTTCCCTTTTCCCATCCTTGCGTACTATCCCAAACTTAGAAGCAATTTGCACTTTCTCCCTCATTCCCCCTTTTAAAGCCTGCAACAATTCCAACAGACTAGTTCAGTCAAAGCTCGACTTGATAATTGCAAGAAGCTGTAAACACAAAATATGCAGCGCCCCTCCATGAGAACCTCCTAAACAAAACTAAGTCCAAAGACAAGTCAGCTAATCAACTCTCGATGTGCATAAATTGATGACACAACTGTGCACCTTTTATGTTCCTTCAGTTTCTAACCATCACCAAAATAAAGCATACAAGCTTGTTAGTAAAATATCATGGGGGAAACAATAGAAATAAACGGCAGAATTGTGATCATGGTTATTATGAAATAGTTATCATTTTGTAATTTACTCACGATCTCTTCTATGAAAGCAATATTTCGCGGAAAATCAACAACCAAGATCAATAAACCAATAGCATAAATTACAATTACTCTAAACATATATGAGTCCATAATCAGATATAATAAGCTTATAATGGATGAATTAGTTCTCGATCAATTGAATTCACAACTTGAGCAAAAAGAGATACCTTTCCAATAAGAATTTCGTTGGTATGGGGACCATAGGCGTCGGAGGTGTCGAGAAATGTGACGCCGGAGTTGATGGCGTGGTGGATGAGTTGGATCATCTCGTGCTCGGGCTTCGGCTGGCCGTAGCTGGCTGACATGCCCATGCAGCCGAGGCCTTGTTTAGACACCTCAAGGCCCTGCGAACCCAGCTTGATCCTAGGCACACTCACTGCCATTTTGCGTAATTAGGGCTTCTGGAATTTTCGGATTTAATTGAAGTCGATGTTTCAGTGGCCAGTTGACGGATGGCAAGTGAAGTGAGACTAATTTTATAAGGGGAAAGCGAAGATGATGACGTAACCGCTGATGTAATGCTATCGCCATCAATGACGCCATTGTTAGCTCTTTCTTCGATGAGTTTGAAATTCACAGCAGTCCAATAATTGAGGTTGGAAGCAGCATTCGTAAGACTACGCCTTTGTCACTTCTACATATGGCAACATAATCGCTTCTACATATGGCAACATAATCGCATATCTTTCGTCTTTGTCGTACATAATTATAAAAAAAAACTCTTTTTTTCCTTTTTAAAAGAACTGCCGATGATGATGATGATGATTATTATTATTATTATTAGAACTTGCAACTACTATCTCCAAAAAATTATATAAATCGGATAAAATCATATTAGGAAAAATTAGTTTGTAACCCGTCGAATTTATTTATCATTGTGATTTGTAACCAATTTATATTATTTTCATAGTAGCATATGAACTAATTTTTATGTAAATTACTCCATCCGTTCTACAAAATAGAACATACTTTGTCATTTTTTGATGACCCTCAAAATAATGGCATTTCTTAACTTTTCATTTCTAGACAAATTCAAAGACACTTTAGCCTCATTTTCTATATTAATTTACCAAATCGAACATGATCCACTATTATCTACATTAACTAATATAAAATAACAGCAAATTGGGACTCTTTCTCTACTCACAATATATTACCTAACTTTTATTAAAATTTGTGTCACATTTAAGTATGTATTATTTTGTGGGACAGATACAGTATTTAAAAAAAAAATACCAAAACTGACTTATGAGTATTACTTCACTTGGAACTTGTAAGATTATAATTGACTTGTGAGCATCGAATAATCTAGAGATTGAAAGATAATAACTAATTTTTGAGCAACTTCTTATTTGAAGGTTGAAAAACCATAATTGAGTTATTAGCATCACCTCATCTAGAGTTTAAAATACCATAACCAAGTTATGAGCATCAATTCGTGTGAAACTTGAAAGACCAAAACTATATTGTAAGCGTCATCTTGTCTAAAGTTTGACAAATCATCTCTGACTTTCAAGCATAATCACATCCGAAATTTGAAAGGCCAAATCTGACTTCTTCACATTGTCTCATTTAGAGTTTGATTGACCACCACTAACTTTTGAGCATCATCTCGTTCGAAATTTGGAAGACAAAATGTAGAAATAATGACACTCATATGTCAAAAATGAAGATAATATAGATAGTAAATAGGTTATATATAAAATATATTGTTCGAACCATGTATCATTTTAAAAAAATACACTTGA
The DNA here is from genome assembly GCA_034509125.1 of Monilaria moniliformis. Taxonomy (NCBI): domain Eukaryota; kingdom Viridiplantae; phylum Streptophyta; class Magnoliopsida; order Caryophyllales; family Aizoaceae; genus Monilaria; species Monilaria moniliformis. The sequence continues at coordinate 17,139 of JAYDZE010259179.1, forward strand.
CTTCTAGGTATCATCTCATTTGTAGCATAAGAGAGCATCATCAAATAAAATAAAATAAAAAAAGCTAAACTACAGTTATAATATTTAACAAACTTTGGTACAAGCAATATTATTTGGAAAACGTTCACTGGATTTAATTAGCTAAACTAAAATTAGCCAAATTATTTTTTTAATAAAAAAATATAATTATCGATTTGGCAACTAATCAATTACCAAACATATTTAAGGTAATTATAATAATTATGTATAATTTTCTTGTTAAATAAAATAATAGAAATACATTTTTATATTAGCTTGACATGATTTTATATAAAAATAAATTTAAAATTGGAGATATTATTATTATTACTATTATTATATTTAAAATTATTGTTGAAATTCACGATAAATATGAAAGAAAAAGAATAATGATGCCATGTAGGTGCCAATTACACGTATAAGAACAAAAGTTAACTTATTTTCCTTCCAAAAAAGAGTTGGGAGTTACACTTATTTATGGACATTGAGACATAAACATAGAGATCGCCCACTATAATTATCAGATATGCGACAATAAAGAATTTCATAAAAGATAAATGGACTAGATTAAAATATTATATTTTAAATCATTAAGATTGACTGTTAATTAATGTAGATAAATGAATACAAGTTTATGGACCTAGAGAATAAGTTAATATACATTTCTCTATTATAGAGAACTAAATATAGCAGTTTAAAAACTAGTTCAATCAGAAATTTTCTAATTAAAATATATAATAAATAAAAATGAATTAAAAATAATAAATAAAACCCATAAATAATGTAAGAAAAAAGATGATGAAATGATAAGATTGTGAGTGATGTTTATTGAATAAAAAATGTGATAAAACGTGGCCTGGAATTCATAAATAATTGAAGGTAATAAATGTTAAAAAAAAATATGATTATGAATGACCTTAGTTATTAAAAAAAAATTATTTATGGATATTGGTCAACAATGTAAACTATAAACTATACAAACTAATGGCTTTGATTTGGCATATCTTTTCAATTTACAAGGGACGTGCTCGTTAACAAAGAATTTGATAAATCAAGGCTACAAACCCCTTGGCTATGAGTTCGAGTTCATCAAAAAATTAAAAACTTACATAGTCGATGTGTAAAATAATATGTGTATATTTATTCACCTAGTAATGTAACTAAATGCTATAATATTTACTAAAAACATAATAAAGGGAACTGTCAAAGAAAGTATGCTAGACCTCCATATAACTTATATAAGTTAGTTTTTTTTTTTTTTTTTTTCAGCTGAGGTATTAAAGATTTTCATTAAGATATATAATTTATGCACTTATCAGCTAGAAGAAATTTGACAATTTAATGATAATAAAAATCACAACATAAGAAACAATAGTTAACCTATCTCAGTACGTGACTAAAGATATACGTGATTAGAAGTAAGCAAAATATTTATAATTCGAATAATCGAATCAAACTAAATCAAAATATTAAATTTGGTTTGGATTTTTAGAATTTCCTAGTCGGGATTTTTTTCTTCAAAATTCGGATCTTCGGTTCCACTATGATTGATTTTTTTAACACAAAAAATGTATTATATTTAACATATATGATAAAATTTTTAAATAAAATATTTATTCAAATATTATTTTATTTAAATATTTTTAACGTAATTTGTAGAATAATAAAAAATTATATTGAATTTGTTGATTTTTTTTGGAATTATCAGATTTTAAGGTCTACATTTAGTTCTAATGATTTTGATTTTTCGAATTCAAATTTTTGGATATTTCAAATCATTTCGAATTTATATTCTTAAGGTCTACATTTAGTTCTAATAATTTTGATTTTTCGAATTCAAATTTTTGGATATTTCAAAACATTTCGAATTTATATTCTCTCGAATTAGACATAAATCGAATTTCAAATCCAAACGCTCGCCCCACTACGATGAATAATGATACAAATGGCAAGCTTAGTATTTTTTTTTAAAAGTTTATTTGCGTTCCCAAACTTAGACAAATAGGAAAACCGTACTTTGACCAAGTTTGCAAGAATAATCAATCAAACCGAGCAAGCAAGTGAATATACGTTTACGTATGATGAAATGCAATTGGATATACAAAATTAATGCGATGCTACAATTAAAAAAGTTTAGTATATTTACAAATTAAATAGCTATGCAAAGGTACGGAATTGACACACAGGAACAATTATTTCTTGAAAACGCAGAGCAACAAATAAAAACTTAGAGGATATTATTTCAACACAAGATCATTAAAAATCAAGGGTTGTGCATTTTTCACATCAAAGGATGATAACCAATACTTCAAATTTGGTGGGGGGGAGAACTTTTGAGAAAATGATTTGTATAGAATTCAAACTAACAATAAAACATGAAATAAAATTACTTGAAACAATTTATTTCCAGTAGCTGCGTAACAATTTCAAATTCCAGCACAATTAAGGACACTGT
>JAYDZE010259290.1:0-19611 GCA_034509125.1 Monilaria moniliformis
AATTCAAATTTTGGAATTGGAGGATTTGGAATTAGAATTCAATTCCAAATCTAAATACTTTTATTGTACCAAACAATGGATTTGGAATTGGTGGCTCAAATTCCAATTCCAAACCCTCAATTCCGTAATACCAAACGGAGCCTGAATGTATTTGAGAAGCTGTAATCGGAATTTGCGCAATTTGCTGACAGGTTTAATGTTGGCTTATATTTTCTCTTATTTACCTCACTACTCGCTGTCAATTGTTTATCCGCAAACATTTATACCAATAATATATACAACTTCCTATTTAAGTTCCCATCCAACCAATGAAATGCTCGCTACAATAAATCTTGGTCGATTCTCATTTCACCGCATCGATGAACCGGAGCTTCAGACCGTACATTTATGGCGGCGGCCGCAGCAGCGACACATATTTATATTGATTTCATTTTTAGCCTCATCGTGATATTAGTTTTTCCCACCATGAGGTCTACAAAATTTATAGGGAGCATGCATCCTACTCCATTAATAAAATTCTAAGTTTATCAATTAAGAAAGTCTATTCATATAAACTTACAATTTCTTAGAAATTTAGCTACCACTAGTGTGAGTCGGTAAATATTTAGAAATTGCTTCAAAATAGACTCAATTGTAGAGACCATACACGACACTTATTTATTTTGAAGAAAATAAAACTTAGTCGTCATTATTGCTTAGTTATTTGGAAGATTTTTTTTTTTTGCATAATTATCACATAAAGTAGAAAAGACAGATAAACCCACTTCATCATAGGATAACACATTCACCAAAAAAATGAAAAATAAAATAAATTACAACCCTTTTACATTTGATGAAATTATCCAAACCGGATAACTATATAATAAAATCTAGAGAATTTGATTAAATCTAAAAGCTAGATTTAACAAAACTTAATAACTAGATCAAAACCAAATCTTATCTTAGAGATAAGATACTATCATATCTTCCAAAACGAATTTAAAGATATGATATGATTATAGATAGATTTTCCAAATCTATTCATATGATTTATCAAGAATTGATTATGATGAAAATTTGACCTAGCAAATTTTCACCCTAATCTAACCTAAAAACCGCCGCTAGCCGCCACACGCCGCTCGCGGTGTGCTCCCATGGCTTGGGCGAAAATTGGGCGCAGCACACCAGAAGGGATCGGGCAAGCCGTGGCATAGTGCCACCTAGCCGCATGTCCCATAGACATGCGCACAACGCACGCCCATCGACCACTTTGGTCGCCCCATCGTGCGCACGCCTTGCACGCTGGGGTGCGACATCGCTCGGCCAGGTGCCGAGGACTTCCAAGACAGCCTCGCCCCGCACGCCAGCCCGACGTCCGCCTGCTTGTCGAGAAACATCGGCCAGCAGCGCCGAATGGTGCGCGCGCTTCGCGCGATCGGCGCCCGCCTGCGCTGGCCGCTCGTCGATGTCCGACATCTGCACGTGATGTGCACCCGACACCTTGTGCCCATGTGCGACCTGCCGGACGCTGCCGAATGCTGCCGAGAAACTCGGCCAGCCTCGCGCCCGTCCTGCTGATGCTTTGCGTTGGCTGTCGGCCCAACGCCGCCTAGGGCTGCGCCGCTGGCGTGCGAGATCTGCCGAGGGCAGTTATCGGTCTCGCCCAGCCCGGCTCCCATGCGCGTCTTCCGTCGCGCTAGGGTACCCAAGGCTGTCGGCCATGCTTGCCGAGGGACAAACCCTCGGCCATGCCCAGCCCTCGCGCCTTCCGCTCGCTCGACTATGTTTTGCACTTGGTTGCCGAGGGCTGCCGGCCATGCCTGCCGAAGGACAAACCATCGGCCATACCCAACACCTGAACCTGCCGCGCCTGGTACCGCCTGCCCGCTTCCTGCCTAGGCTCCCGATGACGCACGCGGTGCACCATTGCACCACTGCACCTATGCGTGCGGTATCGGTAGCCTCTGGCCGACGAGGTACGTGTACTATTGTCGGGTGGGGCTGCACGACATGATGTCGTGGCCCAGATTTAACCACCACCTTCGTTCTTCATGCTTTTCGATTTCGATTACAATAATAACAAAAATTAAAAACAATAAGGCCCTAATCTACAAAGGTCAACCTTCGTGGATTTACAATTATGGAAAAACGAAAAATAAACCAACATTTCATTCAATCCAAGCAAATCGATAAATGAATATCAAGCAAGGAAAAAGCAAGATAAGAAAAAATATATTATATTAGTGCCTAGATCCGGCTTTCATACCAATTGTTGGGGTTTTAATTATTCCATTGAAGGAATCCCCTACCCTGGATCTACTAGGATAATTTAAGAAAATTCTTTAGCCAATTCAATTAATCCTACTTTACTAGAACGCAAATAAAACATGCAATAGATTGAATAAAATCATAAAACATATTTTCTAATTGGTTTTCGAATACTTACGTTTTAGATCTCCAATGATCTGACGATGGCTCTCTCATTCTCCACGTGTAGAAATTATTCCCAACCTCGGAACTTCTAATATGTTCCCCACTCTAGATTTGAATATTGTGGTAAATAATTCTATCAAATCTATAGGTCTTGAAAGAAAATGAGTAAACAAAGTGTAACTAGGAGTAAACCCTAGTAATTTTCAAAAATTGTAAAGTGTGTGTGCTAGTGATTTTTGAAAATCACAAGTAGGTTTTAGGTTATGTTATTTTCTATTCTTTCTTTTTCCTATATATAGAGTCTCGATGGGCCAGATTAGGGATCCAATGATATTTGGACTGAGCCTCCCTATTGGGCTCTTACTAATTAAATTCAGCCTCAATTTAACATAAGCTCAATAGAATATTAATTTGTACCACTATAGAAATTAATATTGGATTACCCGTCCAAATCCAAATTTCAGAAAATTTAGGTTTCCTGTTTAATTAATAAACTTTCCGTATTTAAGATTCTAATATCCATTAATTAATTTAGACCTGTTGTTGGTTTTAATTAGTTTAAATCTTTTACTAAGAGTGCTCTAGTTCAAAACTTTTTATTTATTATACTTTTGAATAAATTCCAAGTCGGCCGGGCTTTTGTATAATAAAACTTTTTTATTGAACTTCTCTTGGGGATATTATCAACCCGGACTCTCCCAGGACACGATTCAGTGCAATAACAATCATAGCACGTCTTAGTAATTAATTACCACTGCCCAAGATATCAGGATTCTTGGGTTGCGAGAAGCCGATACCTTTTGATAAATCAAAACAGTGCATAATCAATAACGTATGCTCAATGTTATATACAAAGATTAAGAAATAAATATCACATAGACCTCGTCTTCCAGTAATCAGGAAGAACAACTTATCTCACGTGAATCCTTTCAGTGCTATACCACCCAGTGTCTTTTGTTTACCAAGGTTAGTAAATGTTTGGACCGACACTGCAACCTTTCACGATAGATTGTCTAAGTCTATCTAGGTTGTGAAACTTAGTTTTTCTTTTGCGAGAGAACGACTGAGGAACATTCACTGATAACCTGATCACCACTCAGTCTATAATGCAAAAAGACTTAGACACATTTGCTTAATCATAATATATTATAAGATAAACAATATGAAAAGCAAATCAATGTGACAAAACAATAATCTTCTCATAAATTGGAAAATAAGGTTTTACAAATACAAAATAGTTCAAAGCTTGCTTTTCAGTATATACCCTAATAATTCCATCATCCAAAATGTATTCAATGTATCATCCAGGATACATTTAATTCCACCATCCAAAATACATTCAATTCCACCATTCAAAACAAATCCAATTACAAAATCAATTGATCAACACGACAACAAATAACAGTACCACAATTGCATATGTTAGCTAAATTTTAGACTATTTTTTTCAAACAAATTAATGAAGCTTCTTCATTTTCATTTTCGTTGTTAAGCATTGTCTCTTTTAGAAATAGTGAAGCTTCCATATACGTTGTAAAGAGCATTGTCTATTTCTGCTTCATTTTCATAATGCTTATAGTATGGTGTGAGCTCTGGATCAACTCACTCCCACAATCAGCAATCATCCCACTACATACGAATTCGAAAAATTGGTAAAAGGAATACAAAAGTAGATTCAATTCAATCAAAAATTTAAAAATTCTTACGGCTCTAAGACGACATTCATAGTATCTCCTCTCTGGATTTTTTTCGGTGTGTGAGGTCTTCACCATAACAGGTATTTGATGTTTGGAAAGACGAGGGTGATTGAATACATTTCTCACATTCAAAGATATCCATGACGAAGTTTCCTTTCCCCCAAAATCACACAAATTGTGAATGAAGACGAAGAGGAATATACGGCCTAATTGGTCAATACGCGCAAACTATCTTGGCCAATTAAAGGGAATAAACGGGCAATAAGGTCGATGGCCAAGGGAGTACATGGCCAAACCAGTTATTTTCACCAATCCCTTAAATCGCGACGAAGAGAAAGAAAGAAATTTGAAAAGAGTAGTGATAAATGTACATAAATTGTACATACATAATAAGCTATTTTTAGATATTTTACATTTAAATCAATTTATAAATATTAATCAATTTAAAAAAAATTAATATATGACATATTTACCCTTGTGCAATAATTTAAGAAAAAATTAATTTTTCCAATTTGTATATCTACAATTTTAGGAAAATATTAACTTTATCATTGGATATCTACATATTTATCTTCAAATCAATTTTATGGCTTTGTTTGAAGGATCTATCAAACCAATTTTTCAATCATATCTTTAAAAATATAATAAGGATAATTTAGTAAATAAATAATATAATTAATAATAAAGTAAAAAAACTGATTCAATTTAATTTAAATTTAGGGGAATTATATATCTACTATTATATATATTTATATTTTCCCCTTCTATTATACGCCTAAAATTAGATGATTACGTATAAAGATTAATCATTCAACCTTTAAATAAAGGGGGGGTGATTAAATTATGGGGGGAACATTAGTCCACGAATCTAGCGGTACGGTGCCGTGCTTAACATGGATTGCATGTCTATCAACTAATTAATATTCACACACACCGCCCTAAAAAATATATTCACACAAACGCTAGGAAGTTAATAATTCTTTCTTTCGTGAAAATCATTTTCACCTATTGAATCGCGAAAGCCTATGATAAATGCTTCTCTTTAATAGACTAATGTAGTTTCTGGGTTCGAATACGAAGAGCAGTAAAATTTTATATTTTTTAATACACTTAAATTAATAATGAATGCAATAACTTTATACTCAGTGCATAATATTCTCACGTTCACGTAATGATAGGTGTTTTTATATTAATCAATTTAGGGTATGAGGTATCACAATTAGGATTTAAAATTTTTATTTAATTTATTTAGATTGATTAAGATGAGTTATACATAACATTATTTAAATCATTAAATGATACTCCTCCTCACGGACCGCACTAGTCGTCATTTTCACTTTGTAAGAAATCTATGTAATACTTGGAAAAGTGAGATTGACACTTATTTTCCTACTAATCCCTCATTAAGACATGTATTTAATTATTTAGAAAATTGGATTGTCACTCAATTTTCCTACCAATCCATTATTCCAGTTAGGTATATATATAGAACCTAGAAAAAATATAACTAGTGTATATAGGGTGTATGTGCTATAGGATGCTTACAGAAAGTGACTAGTATATTATGATGTGGATTAAATGAGAATTGCACTTTAAATGAGAATACAAAAATAAAAATTTCTTGATCAATTTAATTTAGCAGCTACAAAAAAATAATTTGTTATTATTGTAAAAAAGAAAAAAAATATGTGAGCTCTTTCCTAAAGTAAGAATAATTAGAACTTACTTAATTTTATTTAAAATTAATTAGTTAAATGATAATTAGCATAAATTAATTGTAACATGAGCTAAGCCTTATTGTGCATGAGACCAGCTCTTATAAAAATGAATATTCTTATACATTTTGATATGCCTACCATATTACTATTTATTTTAAATGCTTAGGATCATTTAATAAAGGGATAATTGCCATTTAAATCATAACTTTTTGTTGATTTCTGGTTAATCCTATAACTTTTAAAATTGGAACATAAAATCATAACTTTTGACATTTTCTCAATTATCCCATATAACAAAATTCCAGTGAAGTTGGTGGTGACGTGTCATCCGGAATTTCCGACGTGGACAAAACGTCTGTTCTTCAAAATGATGTTGTTGAAATAATTGTCATTTACATTATAACTTTTCGTTGAATTACGGCCGACACGCCACCACCAATTTCACTGGAATTTTATTACATGGGATAATTGAGAAAATGTTAGATTTTATGTTCCAGTTTTAAAGGTTATATGAGATTGACCAGAAGTCAACGAAAAACTATGATTTAAATGACAATTATCCATTTAATAAATTAATACATATTCTTTCATATAAGTTATCATTTTATAAAGTAATTACCACTATCTTTATAATTGAATGAATAGATGACATTTTTCATGTATAATAATAAATGAAAAATTGGAAGATATACTGGTAGGCTCGTCAAGTCCACGGAGGCGGTAGAAATCCACGAATAGAGCTGCGCCGCTCCTAGAATTATCCAACACCGTCTAATCTCTGATTGGCTTACAACTCCTTAAGGTAAAACCGGCCTAACTTTTGTTAAACAAATACGAGTAACTCACATTGACTAACCATTTATTGAGATTATCTCATTTATTACAAAACGGTCAATGCTTTTATCAGTTCGGACATGAATCCGCGACGGGAACAACCACATGGCGCCTTGTTATTCGACGAGAAGTAGCACGTGCACTTCCACTTTTGTCTTTGAAAATTTCCAAGTTAGGCTAACGATTCGTGTCAATCTTGTTGAGTGTTTCACGTTTGAAATATTGATGAGAATATGAGCTGTGTCGTCCGCGTTGGATTTGAAATTTGAATTGGTGGTATTTAGTGATGCTTGGTTTTAATCAAAACATCAATTCGATTTGGAATAAGATCGGTGGTATTGGTTTTCGAATCGTAACCATCGCTTTTCGATTTAATTGAAACTGACATTTACCGATTCTACCGGTTCAATTTAAGTTCCACATATATTGAAATCGTACCTGGCGGTTAACCGCCGATTTTATTAGTGGTAGGAGTAGGGCAGCTTTTTAGACGAAATCCACCAGTTTTCTGACAAAAATGGCTATTTTTTGTCACAAAAAAAAAAAAAAACTGGCGGTTTACCGACAAAATATCATATTTTTCTACAGAAACCGTGATTTTTTGTTTAATAATTTCACTCAATTTTCATCTGTAAATATCCTCTCATTCTCAAATCACACACACTCTCCCAATCCAATCTCAAATTCTCCATCATTCTTTTCTCTCAACTCTCAACTCTCTAAAAGTCTCAACTCTTATTAACAAGAATTTTTCTCTCTTCTACTTCAAAATTCTATTAAATTGTGAAAGTTCTACTCTAATTTCTCTCAAGTTGTGCATGTTATTATTGTCTCGAGCCTACCACAAATTCAGTTCATGAGTTGCTCCTTCTCTGCTAAATTTGTCCTAATGATCGTTATTCATTTAGAGACGCTGAGCGACTAAGAATCCACCTGAAACGAGAATTCAGCCAACGATGTCAGAAAGGGGCATACAATGTACAAGACAATGTTTTCTTAATACAAGGATGCGTTGACATTTGCAAAGGTGGAGGTTGAGGCTCATGGCCTCGTGCAGCGCGACGCCATGAGCGTCAACCTCAACCATTGCATATGTTAATCTGTCATTGTGTTAAGAAATAACTGGTTTCTACATTATACGTTCCCCTTCTGACACGCGGGGTTTAATTCTTGTTTCAAGTAGATTCTTAGTCGTTCATCCTCTCCAGGTGACCAACGATCCTTGGCCAATCCATCCAGAAGAGATTAAACCAATTATGATAGGAAGACAATTGATTGTGTAATGCAGAAGTCTATGATTTCTAGACACAAAGACGGGTTGACACATGTACATACATCGGTAGAGGTTGAATGGGTCATGCAACACGACACCATGACCGTCAACCTCTACTGTTGCATGTGCCAACCCGTCATGGTGCCTAGAAATTATAGTCTTCCGTATTATACAATCAAATTATTACTTATTCTTATTGTTTTATATTTAATTTTCATATTCTACTTTTATATCATTAATTCATTATTATGCTCATATTGCTCATCTTCAACACATAATTTAAATAAAAATCAATCCATTACAATATATTCAAATATCAACAATTTACAGCCCCACATTTCACTAACTTTTGTAAATATTTGGACTGTCATAAGCTAAAAATATCCATGTTTGAATTTGTACATACATGTGGTGAGCATACTTATAATTTTATTAGTGTCTTGACAGTGTTTTATCCGGTGAGCATACTTGTGTATCAGTCTTAATATAATCCACCGACCACCAAAATGCATGCACCATCTCTACTTCTAATCATGAATGATTAATCCCAACACCCAATTATGTAAAACTTAAATAAAGATTAACATAATTAGTAATCCCTGATGAAATATCTTGTCCAATAGATACATTGCAATCATCAATAGGATTAGACATTAGGTTACATTGACAGAAACCAGAACCTTGCAATATATTCAGTGAACTGCAATATTATTGAAGCTTGGACACACAAATTTCAAAGAAAGACAGCCTTATTTAGTTAGGTTGTCTAAATATTTGCTGCAAACTGAGACTAGTGAGAGACGCGACCGGAAATGTTTGGCTGAAAGTGGAAAAACTTTTGCTCTTTGATTCGACTAATATCAAGAAACTTGGGTTCATTCAAAGTGTTTGCTTTCGATAGAGGATGCAATGACACAAATCGACAGATAACAGACTACGCACAGGAGATGACAATTGTTAATTTACTCAAAAAGTTGATAAAATATTGCTCCCTCCGTCCGCCATTAAAAGTCTCATTTTGCCATTTCGGTACGTCCGCCGTTATATGTTCCATTTGCTTTTTACTATTTTTGGTAAATAGGTTCCACAATCCACTAACTCATTCTATTCACATTCAATTATAAAACTAATATATAAAAGCGGGACCCACATTCAACTAACTTTTTTCACTCACATTACCTTACATTTCTTAAAACCCGTGCCGTTTTTAAATGGGACACCTATTGGCGGACGGAGAGAGTAGTTACTTTCATATGTTTTGTGTAATACTACTATTATATGCACCGACAAGATGAGGTAGGAAATACATGAATCATACCATTTAACAAAGGGATATTAAGGCATTGTAGCTGGCTAATATCTCAATTCAAGTACTATAGGAATTATCAATAAATTATATGCAATACTATTAGATTTGGTGAGTTCGGGTCCAAATATTAGTACCGTCTGGTGATTCTTGACATGTTAAATGATCTGATACGAGTTTTTGTATTTAAAAATAATTATATTCACATCATAAGGTTATTTATGTATTATTCAATTGCTATCAACAATCACCAACTTTAATCCAATTATGATTTTATACATATTTTATAAATAGTTGCAATAATAACACATTTTGTCGATTTGTAGGCAAAAAACGTATGATTTTTTTCCATTCATGCTAACATAAAATATGTCGTACTCGAATGGTGGCCAAGAAAAAAATCACGTCACATCATTTTTCCATCCCTGAAAAATTTTAGGTATCTATTTTGCTATAAATTAACCAAAAAAATATTTTACTACTAAAAACAATTTATAAAATATATCTATAACTAAAATTAGATCAAAATTAGTTAATCTCTCAGCAATAAATTTATTTATTTTCAATTATTGTATATATCAAACAACTAAACAAGTGGAATTGAAACAAGGTAAAATGGGATATATTTGGCATCAACTTTGTACAAAAGTATGAGATTGACACTTCTTGAAAACATATTCTATTTATAAATAAGACATTTATTCAAAAATATGGAAAATAATCAAATGTCCTACTTGACGTGGAATCGAGACTCATGCTGATGGAAATATAAATTAAATATTTGTTTCCTTAAAATGAAATCGATTACATTGCAAAGTATAGCCAACTAATAAAATGAACACACGAAAACTAAAAATTACAAGAAATCTGCTGATAATGATACATTCTTCTTATAATAATGATACATTCTTCTGCTGATAATGATACATTTCTTATTATGATAATGATGCATTCTTCTACGATTAATGATACTTTGTTATTATGATAATGATATATTCTTCTTCTGATAATGATATGTTCCAGCATATATGTGTAACTTTACCTGAATGGTGATGATTATCATCATCATCATAATGATAATCACCCTTGTGAAGAATATCTCGCGGTATTTTGTGTGAATGTCTTTTCGAATTCCAAAATTTAATTTTTGGTTAACAATTACGAGAAAGTGAGATTCAATTATGTTGAGTGGATATTCCGGAAGTAATTACCGCTATTATTGCGGCAACTACCAAAAATAAAAACTGATCTTTTAATATTTTTTACTTTTTTTAACTTTATAATGATACATCTCAATACGAATAATGATGCTTCTTTGACGCAAAATTGCAATCGTTCATTGTAAAATCTAACAGTCTAGAATTAGTCTTAGTTATGCAATTAGAACATGGTCACACTCTAATGCATCCATATATATATCATCAAAAGCCATATCAATGAGTTGATGAAGTTGACCGGTTGAGTTTGAGGTGGGTTAGGTTAGCTAAGGAAGTCTTTAAAATGTAGTCCTCGGCGGTGTGGCTGTCCAAAATAATTGTGTGGCCTGTACCCTACCTTTTCAATTTTACTATTTCCTAACCTAAATTTTACGGGCCTTTTGGGCCCAATATAAATTGGACTGGACATTGGCTTTTTTATTTTTATTTTTATTTTTATTTTTCCCTCTCATGTAGTTCCATATTTAATTCAAATACGAATATTACTCAAAATAGATTATTTTCAAATCCTAAGAGAGAATAAATCCTCATATTCCACTATTTTTCATTTAAATAATTTTAGATTAAGCTGAAAAGGAGTAAAGGACACCTCCGCTGATCATTTAGAGGTAATTCTATAAATACACACACGATCGACTTAAATTATGAGTAAAATAAAATGAATATTAGGTCACTCAAAGAATCTGAAGGGTCGTCCCAACTAATAAAGAGAGTTAGTCAAGTCCCGAGTAGGAGGAGCCATAGCAATACAACGTGCCATAGTATTAACGGCATAACAAATTGTCGACAGCCACATAGATGCGGCAGGGACTCCGTGCCCCGACCCGACCCATGCCCTAGGCCCACACTTGATTTCACGTAGTCAAAATCTCATCTACTGTTAAAAAGTCTCATTTACTTCTTAAAAGAAGTCTCATTTGATTTGAAGAAAAATCTAATTTGATTTTAAAAAAAAAGTCTCGTTTAGGTAATATAGCTCTTACTTTGTGTGCTTAATTTTATATTTACTTTCAAAAGTCTCATTTGCTTGTAAACAAAATCTTATTTATGTAATACAGTTCCTGCTTTGTATGCATAATTTTATTTTTGGTTTAAATTTTTATTACTTGTAATAAAAGTTATTTACGTTCAAACCAGAGTTACATTTATATATTTATATAATTCATGTTATACGAGCATAATCTCATTTGCTTTTAAGAAAAATCTCATTTACATAATATAATGGATATATCAAAACATCGACATATTATGCGAATCGGACCGGATTTGACCCGGCCCCATCTATACGGCTATGCCATAAATAAAAAAACCCGACCGAAGAATCCGACTGAAGAAGAATTCACACACATAGACCCAGAAGTAAATCAAGAATATATATATAAAATAAATTCATTACTTTACAAACAACATCCATACTGCATTACTCAATTACATCTCAAATTCAAACTCAAATCCAAACAACATTAAAGTCAGAAATTCAAACACATTCATATATATATATATATATATATATATATATATATACGATGACTCAGGAACGTCGCGACAAGGTGACGGCGGACATCAAGATCAAGAGTATGAAGACGATGATCCCTCCAAAGGATCCGATCAAGGAGCCCGAGATCCGCTCGCAGAAAGAGTTGAACTGCTGGCAGATGGCGAACCAGTTAGCCCTCGTGTTCCCCTTGTGCGCCAGGTACACGATGGCCGCCGCCGCCGATGCTGCCGACGTCAACAGCGCCAGCATTGCCTGCACACACACACCACCAAAACTTGGGTTGTTATTTATTTTATAAATATAGCAAATGTTGTTGCAGTTTGGTTAGATCGTTACCGCGTCAAAGAAAATCAAGACGACCCTGCTCTTCTCCGCGGCCCCCCGCATGATGTGGGAGACGGAGAGAGCCAGAGATAGAACTAAGTAGGCGCTCACTATCGAATTCGCCGCCACGAAAAACCTGCCAATGCATGCATGTTATCAGCGGCCGACCTACAAAAATACTAGTATGAAACAGTAAAATCGAAAATTTCCAGCCACCAGGAGTGCCAAAATCGAAATACCAAACAAAAAAATTGATTGTAAGGTTAAATTTTTTTACATAAATATATTTTGTTGGGGGTGCCGAAGCTCCCCCACATCCCCGCATCTCATAAATATTATTGACTTTTCCACAATCACCACTACTCGGGATCCCTCCAAGTTGTTATCTCGAGCCTCAACAGCTCGAGACAACATTGTATTTTATGATGTGACAACATTGCATATTTTGTGAATAATGCACTTACGTGAAGGTGGGGAGGTCGTTGTACTTGGCCTTGAACCTGATGAATTGGGTAAAAAAAGGAAGAGACTCGTTGGTGGTTCCCATAGCTATAGCACTAGCTAGGGTTGCAACAACCGCAACGAGCCTCAAGATGAAATCTAGCACCGCCACTCCACGGTTCGCCCCGGGAACCCTACTCGAACCCGAACCCAGCTCAATCGCCGAAACTGCCATTGATATATATGAATAGTTGGAAAGTTAATACAAGAAAATATTGGACTAGCTAAGTGATGTGTGTATGTATCAAGATTGGTTATTAAGGTGAAGATGAAGTGAAGTGATCATTTATAGGCGCGATAGCATTGGGCGGTTGGGATATACATTAGAGCAGAAGTAATAATGTGTGTAGTTAGTAGATAATGTACCTGCTTCATTTTGTAGCTTTTTTTGGTATACACAAGAAAAATGATAATTTTTCCAGATGAGGAATAGTCTTTAATTATAACTCAATAATTAAGTATTGAATTGAAAAATTGGAGTGATAAACTAATCCACTTATAGAATGTTATAGGTTGATTTGCATATGGGCCATCAACGCTAATCTTTACTAAACCCATGATTAATTCATCCCTTCTTGGAGTAATTATTTTTTATTTTTAAATTCCCACATATATGGATTTAGTTTGAGGAGAAATGTTATGCTACGTACGTTATGTGAGCACCATCAGTGAGCAGCACACTCGTTTAGTCTTCGTTAATATTGTTTATTTTGTTTTATATATTTAGTTTGATTCTGATGCATCAAAAATTATTATTAAAGTCATTAATTTTATAAAGTACGTAAAAAATAAAAATCAAAGTTCGATTTGTCCATTTTCTCTATCACTTCATATAAATGAATAAAAGAACAAATCGAGCTTTGATTTTTATGTATGTTAATAATAATTTTTGATGTACTAAAATCAAACTATATATATAAAACAAAACAAATTATGCTAACGATAGCTAAACAAGCGCGATGCTCACGGATGGTGTTCAATTCACACAAGGTATATAGCATAATATTTCTCTTAATTTGAGTTCCACAAATTAACAATTATACCTTACGTGCCTCCTTTTCTCTCTCCTCCACAATTATCGAGAATGCTCGTTGGCATAACAACGAAAATAAATTTAAAATTTTACTAATAAAACCATTGTAATGGTCAAGATATTTTTGTCATATTAGTGATTTCATCATCTAAATCGATCTTCATATACAAGTCCAATATAATCTCCGAATTCATATGAATGTGTGCATTTGATACATAATGTATAAGTTAAATAGTTTCCTTGTGCGTTCAAGAATCAAGGTCCAATGCTTATAATAATGTCTAAAGCCCAATTTTGTCTTGTTGAATTTAAATTTAAAACATCGTTATCCTTCGTGTTGGAAAATAGAATTGAAACGCAATGCAGGAAATAAAAAATGAAAAATGGAATACGAGAATGACTAAAAAACTATATTGTATTGGACTAAATTTAGTTATTCTACTGCACTCAACTTTTTATATAGAGTGAAGTGAAAGACTTCTAACTAGACTCAAACTCTAAAAGATAAAATCTATTAATAACTAAAGATATACTCTATCAATAACTAAAATCTATCGACAACTAACTAAATTATTTATTCTTATCTAGGCTAAAATCTTCTTTAATTCGTCATTTCAACAGTTCACATGTCATTAAATCAAAAGATGTTTAATTTACTACAAATTCAAATGTAATATCTTAATTGCAATAATTCAAAATTCATATCAAGATTACAAACTAGATGAAATAATTACAAATTGGGTAGGTCAACGAACAAGGGTAAAAAAGTCTTTTCCTATCCAGGCCCAGAAAGAGTTGACTTGATTTACAGTGATAAACAGCCATTCGTCTCAGATTTGTCCTTCCAAAGTAAATTCAGACAGAAGAGCTGAAAGTGAGGAAAATGGATCAGAACAAAAGCGCGTTTTGGATCGGAATCTTTGGTGCGATAATAACGCTTTCTGCTTATTCTCAGAGCTTCGTATCTCCGACACAGTGCATCACTGCGGGCCTCTTCGTTCTTGGCACCGGCCTTCTCGTTAGGGAAGGTCTCATCTCCATTTAAATGTTATGTACTTTGATTTCTCTCTCTTCTTAATTATGTAATAACCAGACACTTGTTATGAATTCCTAGTGAGCAATTTCAACGAATGGTTATGTAATAATCTGATTTGTAGCCTCTATGGTGGTTTATCTATTTTGTTTTTGTATCTATCTTGTTGCAACTTGGGTTTATGTGCTTCATTTGGTGTCTAATTTTCAAGACCCATGAATTTGAAAATTTTCGATTCTTGAATAGTAAGTGGATATTCTTGATTCAATTATTTTAGGGGTTGCCTAGTTCAAATCTTTATTTGTGATCAGATGAAATCGCAATTTCATCACTATTGAAAGTTATAAGTATCTTTTATTTGTCAAAAAATAGACCAACTATTGGTCAATTCAGATATTGGCCACGAACTTTAAAAGTGGTGAAAAAATACATGAATTTTATGTATGTAATCAATTTACCACAAAATTCAATTTTGCCCAAATTGAATCATACGTGGCGCGCTGCAATACACATGGCGTGATATGAAATAATATTAAATGTAGTAATAAAACTATATTTCATCTAATGACGGCATAATAATTATACAAATATGGTGTGATAATAAGATATCAAGACAAAAGAAGAAGCCTAAAAAGTTGGGTAAAACTAGTAATTAGTCATAGTGCCAAGAAATTATGCAAATCATCAACATTCTAGCATGAGACAAACCAGGCATAGGCATAGCCAAAAATAACTTGCCGGTTCCACACAATGTAATGTGATGTAATTGATAAACTCATGGTGTACCGGCAAGTCATCATCGGCTACATCTTCAAACCTAATCACCTCATGCAAGAACACAGATGAAAATAAACAAACCTCGACCGATCCCAACACACCTCTCTCTCTCTCTCTCTCTTCCCGAAAGGAGAAACACAACATTCCCAAGGGGATGGACAAGTGAAGCAAGCAATGCGTGAAGAAGGAAGCCTATGCAGCAGAGAATATAGGTAGAAAGAAGCCCATTGGAGAAATATTTTCTCTTTACAAGTATAACTAATAATAAATGAAGAAGGCTTTTCAATAAATAATGCAGCAGCCTTTATGCAGAATGGTAGCTCCTCAATAGTGCTGAATTGGGTAATGCCCATAAGAGTACAATTGAGTTGCTAGTCATATATGTACGACTCTCTCTCTCTCTCTCTCTCTCTCTTTCATAAGTCCAAGATTTTCAGTAAAAAAAATTAGTTCTTTATAGGTAGGCTGTTAGCATCATAAACAGTCCCCCTTTTTGTTCTTTAGAATATATGAATTTGAAGAGAATATAGTGTTCAGTAATCGTATTTATAAGTGTGTATTGTGCTTGGTTCTGCCACGTTGGAGGTGAAAACCAATTTTTGAATCATTTAATTTTCTGGAGTTAATCATCCAGCAAATAAAATATTCAGTTTTCTTGAATCCAGAAACAGGATGATAAATAACATAGGTAAAATATTAAATATCAAATCAGAAGAGATAAAAATAAATTTTAATCAATAGTCTTATTTAATCAGCATTTCCAACCTTACAATACATAAAATAAATCATTTAGACTAAAAAATTAAACAACTGATAATAGAGTATGAAAAAGAGTGATATTTTAGCAACGATAGACAGACTGGAAGGATACCAAGCATGAAACGTAAAAGACGATAATACCCCCAACATGTTGATTCTTCTCAAATATCCAACATCAATTTGATAGCAAAGGGGTTGAACAACTCCAATAGGCACTAACGTAAAATCCACAAGTAGGCCAGATCTTGGCTTGCCCCTCGTGTTCATAAAATACATGCATCCGCACCAACTAACTACATGCACTTGCATGATGAATTATAATCGAGCTCAATTGGATAGACAAGCTCGAGAGTAAGCTCCAACGAACTCACTCTGCTTCGTAGATAAACTGATCTAACAAATAAATGTCAGTTGAAAGCTCTCCAGCATCTAGTATTTTGTAGAGGCAAAGTGCAGGCAAAGTGATTTTGCGTACACTTGGCTTGATTACTAGGAATTGTTAAAGACTGCGGAACGTTAAACCTACAAATGACAAGTTTCCTCGCTCCAACTAAACAAATTTCTGTTCTAACAAAGTAAGCAACTTCAAACATGCTTCTGAACATGATGAAACATTATGCAAAACAAAAATGCTTAGCTACTCGTATATGCATTAACTACTAGATGAAAATTCATACCTAAATATTAAAACTATATTACAGGCATACATAGTATTAAGTTTAATATAAGATGCCAAAAGATTACATAAATAATAAAATTTCTGTATGCAGTAGCAAATACCCTGTAAGTACCAACTCCTACATATAAGTAGGATTCAACATGTTTAAGCATCAAGTTCCAAAATATGTCTCAAGCTCCCCATATTAACCCTCATGTGTTAGAAGAGTAATTATTGTTAAAGCTATGTTAAAGCTACGGGTTTTGTTTGGTCAAAATTGTTACAATTGTTTCTTTCCTAAAAATTGGTTCTAAGGAAATATGACTTCAGATGACAAACGCATATCAGGAATTAACAAATAATGCTAAGATAAAAAGGATCGCATAATCTGTACCTTCATGAACCACCCACAGCTAATTAAAGAGCACAAGTAAGAGCATGTCAGATATTAAACTTTATGTTCATGCAAACTGGTGGTTGGACACCTCGACAGCTAGGAATGGCTGGATGTATCAACTTTCAAACATGCAAAATGCAGACGAGTAAGAGTGCCATAAATTATTAATTTGCACCATCACCGGAGCAGAAACCATACCTCATATCAATTGGCTTGTGAAAGACAAAAACCTGACAATATTTTAGGCAAAATTACCCACAGTCATCACAGCCATCCACCAAACATGAACCTATAAAAGCAGAGATAATAGTGAAGTATCAGGATCTCATCAGTGCAAAGAATTGCAATGAAAAAACAAAACTAGCATAATGTGAACCTGCCGGCAGAGACAGATAGTTTTCTACTACTGCTGGTCCAACAAGCACACCTTTGATAGTAACTCTACAAATAGTCAAATGCCAATGACAACTACGCTTTTCCGAAAAACCGCCGGAGAATTGACTAAATGCTCGCAAGTTCCAACCGACCTGGTTCTCAACCTGTCCACTTCCTTCATTATAACAGAAATCCTCAGCCCACAGCATAACTTACAACTTCTGGAATTAATATCTTGACAATAGTGATGACCAAACTAGCACTATCATAAAGATTCGCTGTTGATGTGTGATCACAAGAAAACAAATAAAGATGCTTAACCTTTTAGATACTAAAGTGAACAAACCAAACATAGTTGAATCTAAGTGACGTAAAAGCTCTCAAATTTGTCTGGAAAATGCTCAAAAGTCAGGTTAATCACCAAAATGCCATTAGGAAACAATTACCAGGTACCAATAATGTTTGCAAGAAGTGAGAATCAAACGTCCATAGTATATAAACTTCATACAAAACAAAGGCATTATAACATAAGTGTACAGCTGAGAACTAATATTAAGTCAAATCTGATACATCTGTTGGAGTTGTAATATGGGCAAAGGCAGCAGGTTCTTGGGAGCACTACGTGTTAAGCTTGGTGATATATGGTATCGGGATGGCATTTTCAATGGGTAAAAGTCTTCATATGTCGGTCCTCCTAAAGGAAAGAGCATCAAGGTGGGCCATCAGTTTTTCCAAACCCTGTATCATCTGGTCTTCTGGTTTAGGCAAGTGGCTTCATCAAATTAGGCGAGAGGCTGACTTCAGGGCTTCAGTTATCTCAGCTGTTATGTTGGGAATTGAAAGGAAACAAAGGTAAAACATTACCATAAGTCATCTCGGGACATAGGCATGGAAATTCAGCAAATTGTCAAGACTTGGCATTAGCTGGCACTGGCAAGATAAGCAGAAGCATACTTGCCCGAAACTATGGATTGAATAGAAGACATTATGCATAAAACAATGCCATGGTCTACCTGTATTTGATAATTTCCTCTAGTAATCATAGTTCCTCCCACGTGAAGCAGGATTACGCCCTGACAACCTGGTAAATAAAGCAGGCGATCAGGAACTAATGGGATTTTTATACCTTAGCTAAAGGTACTACTTCAGTGCAAGATATACAGGTCAAAGCATACACTACGCAGATTTGATGGTCATTCAAAAGATAAACTGCCTAAAGGTCAGCACAGGTCCATAGGTCAACCTTAGCAAAATCATCTAGGACTTGAAGGTCTAGAAAAAACAATAATGCAGCCTGCAGGGAAAACCATTCAGTTGTCCTCTCGATTATGGAGCAACTACAATAAGGCATTATATTCTTTGCTACCTGATAAATGTTCTAACGAAGCACAAATTATAAATCAAATGAAACAAGTTATACAAGAGACCATACCCAGAACCAACAGAACGCCCAGATGAATAGCTCCCACCATAAGCACCATAAGGAGAGCTGGCACTACCACTCTGCCAATGGACAAGGATTTTATCAGACCACAAGAAAGAAGTAAGATTACAAATAAAGCTGCATTTTCTTTCTCTGACTTTTTTTAACACAAATCAAATTACCATAGGTTTTACCTGAAGCCCACCATAACCACCATAGGCATCCACAGGTGGCAGATCCGCTGAAACACCATATCCACCAGAGTAAGAATAACCCCCACGACCACGGCTCTTTGAATCTCTACTTTCATATTTATAACTCTCTGAACCATCTGCTGACATAGGAAGATATGGGAGGACAGGCAGAAATGTAGAGA
>JAYDZE010259401.1:0-19609 GCA_034509125.1 Monilaria moniliformis
TTATTTTATAAAAAGTGTTATTTATTGGGATAAATTGTGGAAAAAAATAGAAGGAAAAAAAGGAAAGAGAAAAAGAGGAAAAATCACCTCCAATAGGATCGAACCTGTGACCTACAGTATGCAATGGAGCCCACCTTTAAATTATATCTTATTATAAATGGTAATAAATAAAAAAAATAACTTCGGTCGGGTCGGGTCAAACCCGGGTCAAATCCGGGTTTGACCCGCGCACACAGGAGTGTTGCTCGAAAATCATATACATATAAAGATCAATAATTCAAATTACTCCGCAATTCCTAAAACAGGGAAAACATTAACTATATATATTATCTTAATGCATCAGTGAAAATCTTATACATACAAATATCAAAGAAGATTTAATATGTACATTATGCATCTCGAATGCTCATTTTTTACATCATACAAACCTTACAACCTTATAACAAAACTTTTTGACATAACCATAAATTCGTGATAGAACAACTCAAAACAAGTAGATATGCATAATAATATAATCTACAAATGAATCACGATAATTCTAAAAACAAAACTACTTAGTGACGAACAGAAATTGAGAAAAATCACAGGGCTTTTCTTCCAGAGTATTCTAAATATTTTAAATTTCAGTTCTGCATTTTTATGCTCAATAATATGCATTTTTATTCATATTCATGTTTTGTATTTAACATTGAATATTAAAAATATATTTATACTCTTCTTATCATTGAAACCTCCTCTAAAACTTCAAAGAAATGCTAAAAATCCTTTACATATGTAAAAATGTATTTTTTATGTTTAATTTTAAATACAAAAAACACATGAATACTGATTTAACACAAGTACGCATAATTTTTAACAAAAACATACACAATAAATTCTGAAATTTTGTTATTTTCTAGAACTGCTGATACGAGGTCGCACGAGTTGGCACACGACTCTCGGGCGCAAGGTGCGCAGGATGCGAGTGCGCGCGCGGGAGAAGACGAGCATGCGAGCCAGCCGAACGCCCAGGCGAGCGAGCAAGAGCGCGAACAAGACCAGGCACGGCGCAAGGAACGCAAGCGCGCGCCCCGGCTGCGCCGAGTCCGCGAACTGTTGGGATTCGCGGATTAAGCAGACGCGCAAGGCTTATTCGTATGAGATTAGGATTATCTTTTGTTTAGGATTAGGATTATCTTTTGTTTAAGTCTATCTTGTTTTGTTTAAGTCTATCTTGTCTAGAAGTCGTTGTTTAGGAATCTTGTTTCGCCTATAAATACCCCGGAGGTTAGATGGGGGGCCGATATCTCTTTTTAGCTAAGTGTCGATTGCTCCTTACCTCGAACGACGGGTATCCGTTCGACGGTGGTTGCGTTCTTGATTGTTTTCTTGATTATTGGTTTCTTAAGTAATAAAGTATTCCTTTCGTGTCAATTGAGTTAGCAATCAACCGCATCAACTCTCTTTACTCTATCAAATTGGTGCGGTGAGCGTGGAATCAAAATGGTGAACACCCGCACCGGCGACAGCCGCCATCTAGACACGCGCGTGGATGAACTAGAGAAGGGAGTTGAAGCCATTACCCTCAAATTCATGCAGATGCAAACACAGCTTGCCGACACCAAAACCCAAATTACGCAACAAATCGGGCAGCAAATCGAAGAACTTTTTCTTCGATTCCAATCCGGCACGCCACACGCGTCAGCCTCCGGCAAGGATAGCGCCGAAACCGTGCCACAACCGGACCACATCACACCGCTAAATAACACACAGCCGATCAATACAATGCCCCCGTTAGCTCTACCAACGTTCGACGGTTCTGACGCCTTGGGTTGGCTGGCACGCGCGGAGCAGTTCTTCATGGCACACAAGACGCCCGTCGAAAACCGCATCGAGCTGGCCCTGATCGCCCTAGCGGGTCCTGCCCTCCCTTGGATTCAAATACTTCGACGGAGAATCCCTTTCCTCACATGGGAACAATTCTCACACGAATTGAGAATTCGTTTTGGAGAAGATACTGCCCGGGATGGCTACGAAGCCCTAGCCGCTACCAAACAAACTGGACCACTTGCGGACTACATCGCCGCATTCGAGTCCCACTTAGCCCAGCTACCGGACCTGTCCGACCGACAGTTTTTGGGTTTCTTCCTTGCAGGCCTTAAACCCCAGCTCCGAATGCAATTGAGGGATCCAAGTATCGTGTGTTACTCAGATGCCGTACTTATGGCCAAACGCCTTGAATGGGCCGCTCCGAACTCAGCCGGCAGGGCCCCCGCCGCATCTTACAAGAACCCCCGCCCACCAAACCCCCAATACTCAAACAGTTACAACAATACAAACCAAAGCCAAGGCAGGTCAACCACCACGGTGTCTTCCACAGCTTCCGCAAACACGACCGCAGGGTCCCGGCCGCCACGGCGGTATAGGCAGATGCCCCAAGAAGAGTGCCGCAAGCACATTGCGGCGGGCACGTGCTTTAGGTGTGGACTCCACTATACGCCATCACATAGATGCTCACCAAAGACCTTGCAAGTACTTATCCAAGATGAGGACGATAAGGAAGATTATCACGCTATCGAGCCCGAGAGCGAACCCAACGACACGGGCGACAATCCTGAGGACGGCTCGCTCCACGCCCTGCAGCTCTCGGTGCTATCATCACACGGCTTAGACGGATATCAAACGATGCAACTGCGAGGCAGCATTAACACCATCGAGGTACGCGTCATGATCGATAGCGGCGCCAGCCACTGTTTCATCGCGCAAGACGCCATGCAACGCCTCAAGCTCACGCCCAGTGTAACGGCACGCTTCGCGGTTAGATTGGGCGACGGCTCCCGCGTTAGGAGCGGCGGCTTGTGCCCCGAAGTACCCCTCGTCCTCGAAGCCACCGAATTCAATATTGCATGCTACGTATTCCCCCTCCGAAGAGTGGATATCATACTAGCTTGTCGTGGCTAGGCACCCTCGGTGAAGTAAAAGCAAACTGGCGTAACCTAACAATGGAGTTCGAAAATAAGAATCGGCAGGTGAGGCTCCAAGGCGACCCAACACTCACACGTAAAGAATGCACCGCCATGGAAATCCGTAATCTACTAGAATCCGAGGAAGCGTGGGTGTTGTGGTCTATGGAAGGGCCGAAACCGAATAAACCCGAAACTACAGAAGACAACCCCTACCGACAACAAGTGCACAAGATCTTAACTGAATTTCCCCAAGTCACCACACCTCCGACGGCACTACCACCACACCGGGAGACGGACCATAGGATCGACCTCGAACCCGGAGCGCAGCCTGTCTCCGTCCGCCCGTACCGCTATAATCACCTTCAAAAGGACGAGATGGAGAGGTTGGTGGCGGAAATGCTCGCGGCAGGTATCATTCAGGCAAGTACCAGCCCGTACTCCAGCCCCGTGCTTATAGTCCGCAAGAAAGACGGATCTTGGAGATTCTGCGTCGACTATCGCGAGCTTAACAAACGCACGGTTCCCGACAAGTATCCGATACCCGTAATTCAAGAGCTCCTGGACGAGCTCCACAACTCGCAATGGTATAGCAAGCTCGACCTTCGAGCAGGCTATCATCAAATACGGGTTCGCCAAGAGGACGTGCCCAAGACCGCATTCCGCACCCACTCGGGGCACTACGAGTTCCTCGTAATGCCCTTCGGCCTCACCAACGCCCCGGCAACGTTCCAAAGTCTCATGAACGAGCTTTTTAGGCCATTCCTTCGGAAATTTGTACTCGTTTTTTTTGACGAGATTCTGATTTACAGCTGTACGTGGGAAGAACACGTGATCCATCTCCGCCAAGTCCTCGAGATACTAAGGGAAAACTCGCTCATCATTAATCCAAAAAAATGCCTGTTCGGCCGCACCCAAGTCGAGTACTTGGGCCATATCGTCTCAGCCGACGGGGTCCGGATGGACATGTCCAAGATATCAGCCGTGTTACGATGGCCTACACCCGCAACGGTCATCGGCGTGCGAGGATTCCTTGGCCTAACTGGGTACTACCGCCGATTCATCAAAGACTACGGGAAGCTCGCCGCCCCTTTAACCAATTTACTGAAAAAGACGGAATACAAAAGGTTTAAATGGACGCCCGAAGCCGAAACAGCATTCGGCAACCTCAAAACGGCTCTAACATCGGCTCCCGTACTACGCATGCCGGAATTTACAAAAGACTTCGTTATCGAATGCGACGCGTCGGGCAGAGGCTTCGGCGCCGTGCTTATGCAGGATAAACAGCCGATTGCCTACTATAGCAGGACCATCTCGTCTCGGTGGTTAGCCAAGTCGGCATATGAGAAAGAGCTAATGGCCTTGGTCCTCGCCATCCAACACTGGCGGCCATACCTCTTAGGCCGCAAGTTCGTCGTGCGAACCGACCAACGCAGCCTCCGCCACCTCCTGACCCAGCCGCTAACCACACCCGCGCAACAAAACTGGGCGGGCAAGCTCCTTGGTTATGATTTCACCGTGGTCTACAAGGAGGGCACGCTTAACCGCGCGGCAGACGCCCTTTCCGGACAACAAGAGGACGCACCCGCGCCCGACGAAGGCACATGTGCCGCCATTTCTACCCCAGTTTGGCTTGACTGGGCTGCGGTACAGCGCGACATCAGGAAAGACCCGACGCTGGCCAAAATTAGGGAAGCGCTCGAAGAAGGGCGCGAGGTCGCCAAGCACTACACTCTAGCGCATTGTACATTGTTCTACAAGGGCCGATTGGTGATTCCCGCAGGGTCCGCCTGGATTCCGAAGTTACTCGCGGAGTTCCACATTACTCCCACGGGCGGACACGCGGGCGCATACCGCACGTATCGCCGCATCACGTCCAACATCTACTGGACCGGTATGATGCGGCAGGTCACCCACTTCGTGGCAGCTTACGCAACATGCCAAAGAAACAAGTACGTCACGCAAGCTCCGGTCGGGCTCCTACAGCCCTTGCCCATTCCTACCAAAATATGGGACGACGTCGCAATGGATTTTATTATTGGGCTACCACGCACCGGCGGGATCGATTGTGTGATGGTGGTGGTGGATCGTCTTTCAAAATACGCCCACTTTGTGGGGCTACGCCACTCCTTCTCGACACGTCAAGCGGCGGAGGCATTCGTGCGCGAGATTGTACGCCTACATGGGTTCCCAATCTCGATCATCTCGGATCGGGACCCGATATTTTTAAGTACGTTCTGGCAGGAACTATTCCGCGCGGCCGGCACCGCGCTGCGCATGAGTTCGGCGTACCACCCGGAAACGGACGGACAAACCGAAGTACTCAATCGATGTTTAGAGACTTATTTCCGATGTTTTTCGTCCGACCAACCAACGCAATGGAACAAGTGGCTGGGATGGGCAGAGTATTGCTATAACACCGGCTTCCAATCCGCTGCCAATACTACACCATTCGAGGCAGTGTACGGCCGACCGCCTCCCACGATTCATAGCTTTCTGCCAGGAGAGATCCGCGCCGCAGCCGTTGCACGTGAGCTACAAAGTCGAGATAACGCACTAGAAGCACTTCGTTTCCATCTTCAGAGGGCGCAACAGCGCATGGTGCGAGCGGCGAACAAGCATCGCCGCCACGTGGAGTTTCCGGTGGACGCAATGGTGTACCTGAAGTTCCGCCCTAGTTTGCAAAAGTCACTTTTTAAGGAACATACACGCAAATTGGCCCCACGATTTTTTGGACCCTTCTGAGTTATCGAGCGCATCGGCCCGGTGGCGTATCGACTTCAGCTACCCGCGGATTCCAAGATCCATCCGGTATTTCACGTTTCACTCCTTAAGCAGGCCGTGGGAAACGATCAGGTGGACCCTGCCTCGCCCGAAGAACTACTCAGCGTCGATCCACCGTATTTGCCCGAGCATGTTCTTGACCGCCGCAACCTTGTCCTGGACGGCACCGCCACGGATCAGGTTCTCATCAAGTGGGTGGGGTTATCCGTAGATGATGCAACCTGGCTCAATACCGATGATGTTCGCGGCCAATTCCCATACTTCCGCCTTGCGGACAAGGCTGTTTCGCCGGGAGAGGCAATTGATACGAGGTCGCACGAGTTGGCACACGACTCTCGGGCGCAAGGTGCGCAGGATGCGAGTGCGCGCGCAGGAGAAGACGAGCATGCGAGCCAGCCGAACGCCCAGGCGAGCGAGCAAGCGCGCGAACAAGACCTGGCACGGCGCAAGGAACGCAAGCGCGCGCCCCGGCTGCGCCGAGTCCGCGAATTGTTGGGATTCGCGGATTAAGCGGACGCGCAAGGCTTATTCGTATGAGATTAGGATTATCTTTTGTTTAGGATTAGGATTATCTTTTGTTTAAGTCTATCTTGTTTTGTTTAAGTCTATCTTGTCTAGAAGTCGTTGTTTAGGAATCTTGTTTCGCCTATAAATACCCCGGAGGTTAGATGGGGGGGCGATATCTCTTTTTAGCTAAGTGTCGATTGCTCCTTACCTCGAACGACGGGTATCCGTTCGACGGTGGTTGCATTCTTGATTGTTTTCTTGATTATTGGTTTCTTAATTAATAAAGTATTCCTTTCGTGTCAATTGAGTTAGCAATCCACCGCATCAACTCTCTTTACTCTATCAACTGCTCTCTATAATAAAATACATATTGTTAAACTATAATAATGCATATTTTACATATGTATTAGAGTATATCTATATTTTTTTATTTTTAATGTTAAACATATAAATGTATATTGCTAAACATAAACATACTCATATTGAATACAAACAAGCATAATATTGAACATTAAATATGCATAAAATAAATATATGAAGTATGCACTTTTACAATAATACCCATCCAATTTCTAGAAAAAAAATTAACATCCATGTAAAATGCTTCTAAATCATCTAAATTTCCATTATCAATAGTTAAAATTGTATCCTATATACTGTATAACTTAATGGTTGAAATATCAAGACTATAGAATGAAGATATGTTTGAGAGTTTGTAAGCATTAAAGAGTTGTTAGTGGGCCCTTGATGAATTAGGTATATGCCGTGAATGTGGGCCCTAGTGTTGGGCTGGTAGACATGACAACTGATGCACCTTGGGCCTCAAGGCCTTCTTCACGTCACGCCTTCAACTATAAAGTTGTCCGCTCATTTACTTCTTCGGTTTCCTCCCTTTTCGTTTTCCTTTTCTTGTTCCTTTTTTTTTTTTTTCCCTCAGTCCTCGTCGTAAAATATATATATTTTTTAATATTCTACTAATCTATCTCATGAGCCATACACAATCTTAAATCACAAATCAAATAATACTTTAACTATTCATGTGTAACATTAACTTTTCATACTTTACCACAACACTAACAAGAGTCAAACCACAAACCATATTATATCTTAATTATTCATGGTTCCACCTGTTACTTTTAATTTATCTCTGTATTATATTTATCTCAAATTTCATATATTTATTTTAATTGCGGTATTTTAAAAATTAAAACAAAAAAAAAAGAAATAAAAAATTACATATTAAAAAAAACTATGATAAAAAAAAAATTGAAATAAATAAAAATATGAACCACATATCATACCTTAACTATTTACGGTACTACTACATTCTTATAAGATATGATGTGGAGTATTATTAATTATACTAATTGCTAATTAATTTGGAATATAATTAGCAAACAAATTACAGTGATACGAGATATAAAATTAAAATAACCTAAGTAAAAGGACAATTCTTAGTCACTGATTTTTTTATTAAATTGAACCTACGGCAAACTTAGGTGAATAATGTATTTTGATTGATTATGTTCCAAAAATTTGTATATATTGGATTCAACTTATCGGTTATTTAATTAATGTTTAATTACAAAATATAAGAGCAAGACAAAAACATTGTAGAATGTAGTTGTAAAACAAAGACTAGCGTCCTATATTGAAAAAATGAAGGTAAAACATTGTAGAATATACAAAGGCCCTCATATTGAAAAAATGAAGGCAAAACATTGTAGAATGTAGAAGTGAGCATTCGGTTTTCGGTTCAGTTTTTTACCCAAACCAAATCGAAAACCGAATTTTTCTTAAAATTAAACCAAACCGAATTATCCAAAAAACTAAACCCGAAAAACCGAAATCCAATTATGAAAATCGATTCGAACCGAAAAAAAAACTGAAATTTCATAAAAATATCCAAAAACCGAAAAACCAAAAATCCGAAAATCCAAAAAATATATGTATTATATGAAATATATATATATATATATATATATAGTTATTATATATATAATATAATATTAAATATAAATTCGGTTTTTAATTTTTTTTGGTTATAGACATCCGAACCGAAAAACCAAAATTTGCCAAAAATCAAAACCGGAACTGAAATCCGAAAAAAACTAAACCAAATTTTAAATTTCGTTTTGGTTCTGTTTGGAAATTTGAATTTAACGTATTTTGTCACCCTTAGTAGAATGTAGCTATAAAATTGAACTACCAAATCATTTTTTCAGCATAGTCTTTTATCAATTCACAAGCCTAATTTTAAGTATGGGCCATTGTGAAATTTTAGTATTAATTTTTAAGCAAAATATAGATATTTATAAATAAAAATTGGCGGACGCTGACCGGCGTCCCTCACATGTGCGTGTCGTTTACGTGCCCACCTGATTGGGCGAGAGGCGCAACAGGTGACGGCGAGTGTGTGCGGGATGACCATCCCATGATACTCACTCGGATCCCTCTTCCAACGCGTGAGCTATGTCACGTACCCGCTGGGGTGGCCCAAATTGGCACCATTGTGGATGTCCTAATGAATCACAAATTTTTTTTTAAAAAAAAGACAGGCTTATACAGCAAAATTAAATTAAAGATTTGAATAAGAGAAAGTAATGAAAATCGAAGTGATGACCACATAAAAAAAATGCAAGAATTTCTATCAACTTTACTAGATAAGTTACTTTTCACTCGAAGATAAAATATATAATAAATACATAGAATATATGAATAAAAAAAATCGGGGCCCTTATTTTTGGAGAAGCCGTGTAAGGTCGCTTACATCGCACACCCAAAAACCGCCCATATTTAACCTAATATTTGATAAAAAGTTCAAAAAACAAAAAACTCCATATCTCGAATAAGAAAATGATGTTCCGCGGTGCAATTCTGTGGCAGTAGAGGCAAAAGAGGACCACATTACCATTATCCATGCAATGAAATTAAAAGCTGTGAAGATTCTTTCAATTTTTATTTTATTTTTCTTTTTCCAACACAAAAATCAAGGACCATATTTACGCAGATCTTTCTTTCAACAATATCAAAGAACATTAAAGATGTTATCATCATTTCTAGAGAAGTGTTCTGATACGCTAAACAGCCACATTATGGTTGTCCACACATGGTGTTTCTTGAAGAAATCAGACCGATCCAATTAAAATTGGTTCAACTAATGAAATTAAATTTATAATCTCTTTCTAAAATTGGTGGGAAAATGACCATGTAAATGAATATTAATGTATTATTATTTTATTCAAATACATTAACTATTATATTTTTATGTGGATGGTCACGATGAGGCCGCTCAACTTTATTAAAGTGTTTTAGTTAGCCGCCTATATGGGACATTAATGAATTATTAGATTCACTTAGCTAAAGCATCTTACAAATTAATTTAAAGATATTTGAAAACTGATGCATCACCCTCCTACAGTTATGATTAAAGTGGGGGACTGACCTACACAATAATTGCAGACTAATGGTAAAATCAATGCTATGCTACCCTTAGACAACGAGTAGATTTTTAGGTAAAAATTTCAGACAAAGTAAGATTTCATAATGGCCATATGTATTCATCGGCATTGGTCAATTTAGGGGAAAGAAGTGGATGCGCATTTAGACGATTTGATATGTTACGGTCGGTTGGATTTTAATTTTAAAGTTAAATATCATTTTAAATCCTTAATTGTATCCGCTTAATGAAAGATATTCTACACATTTAGTATTAGTTAATTGAATTTTGAATTATCGCCTTTGTATTAAGAATGTCTCGCATCTATTTTTCGACCCCTAAATCTTAACATAACTCGTCCGAAGCCGCTATATAATTTTTATTTTTATTTTTATTTTTAAATAACATGGCATAAAAACCGACATCGCTTTGTGTCATAATACTTAAAAGAAAGTTTCTATGCTAGATTAATAAAAGAGAACGGCATCATTTTTTAAGCAATATGGCACAAAATGACATTGTTTTATACCACGTCATTTAAAAATTAAAAATAAAATTATACAGTGGCATTCAATGATCTATGTCAAGATTTCGAGGTCCATAAAATGGACTCATGATGTTTTTTATACAAAGTTGATAACTTGTAGTTTTATTAAAAATTTCATATAATCTGAAATATTTTTGATAAAGCAAATATATATAATTTTGGATTTAAAATAAAATTCACCCATTTATAAAGGGATTTCAATTGGATTTAAAGAAATCAAACCTTTTTTTTTGTTCCGTTTCTAACCAAATACACTGAGTGGACTGAAAGTATGAATTTATATTTAGTAAAAAGAAAGTATGTATTTATTTTTTGATTATTTTATAATATCATAAAAATAAACATTAAAGAATATTCAGAATCTTGAGCGCAAAATTAGTTTTTAATTCTATTTGGATATTCTTGCTACAAAATATGCCAGTGTGGGGGCAGACAATGTCACGCAAACGACGTTGTCATTCGACATTATTAAATTACATACGCCACTCGCAATTCTGGGACTTATGCTTCAATTGAGTTTATATAGACGGTACAAACTCGATTTTGAGGCTATTTTGATGAGAATGATGTCGTTCTTCGACATTATTACTATACATACACTATAATAATAGAGTGTGTGGTGGAATTCGGTCGTAGGTATGCGCATTGCTCTTTAAAATCGCAACTCCGGGACTTATACTTCAATTGAGCTTAGATAGACGGTACAAACTCGATTTTGAGGCTATTCTGATGAGAATTATGTCGTTCTTCGACATTATTAGATTACATACACTATAGTAAGAGAGTGTGTGGTGGATTTCAGTTGTAGATATGCGTATTGCTTTTTAAAATCGCAAGTCCGAGAGCTGTGCTTCCATTTAGCTTAGATGGTACAAACTCGAGTTTGAGGCTATTTTGACGCAAACGATGTTGTTCTTCGACATTATTAAATTACATACACCATAACAAGGAAGTGTGTGGTGGAATTCGGTGTAGGCTCCATTAAGAGACGCAGCGCCAAGAGAGAGATAGCATACTGCTAAGCTTTGAATTGTTACGGGCCAACCCGGGCCAAGTCTTTCTTATCAGTTGAGGGTTGGGTGTGGTCCGAAACGGATGGTTTCTGTTATGGTTAGGGGCAAGCAAAATACCTGAAATACATATATCCAAATCAAAATTTAATAGTTGGTTCATGTTTTTTCGGATTTTGGTTCGATTTAATTTTTTTGTGAAATTCGATTTTTCAATTCGATTTAGATATATTAAACATAGAAAAAAACCAAAAACTGAATTTATATTATTATATATATATATATTCCGAATTTTCAGGTTTTAGTTTTTTAGATAATTTTACGTATTCTTATTTTTCGGTTCAGATCGATTTTTATAGTTTGGATTTCTACTTTTTTAATTATTCGATTCAATTCGGTTTGAATTTTCAGATAATTTTGACTTCTTTCAGTTCGGACAAAAAATCGATGTTCACCTCTAGTTGTGGTTCCTATTCCAAAATATGACTTGGGTTACAAGCCTTTGTCTATAATCACCAACAATATGTTTCTGGGAACTGTGTGCCCAAACCCAAGAGTAGCATCAATTTCGGGCACACTGGTAAATCTGGATCCATGGTGCATCGACCTAATTAAATCATAATTGGAAATTAATAAATTTTAATTAGGGATCAACAAAACTTAGCTACAGAATGCCTTAATTAAGGCAAAACTAGAGGAAATCAAAACATCTGCATTATGCAAAAACCAAAGAGAATAATACACTGAATTCATGGCAGTAACTGTAAGCTACGTTGGATTCCTCTGCTTAAGCTCCAATCCACCACTGAAACCGTCCTCACCTTCTCAACACCTTAATAAAGCCTTTCCCTGCAATTCGAAGCCCCACATTCGCAACGGCATCCTTCTCCAGCCAACAGCTTATATCGAAAATCATATGTCAATTCCTCACCCAAAGCTATCTGCTCTCAAAATACAAGCAAAAATCAATGGTGCAACATTCATTATGCATCAAATACAGAGGATGATGAGTGAATCAGAGTGCTTACATCACGGCTTGCATAGAAACCGATATGTGCCAGCTTACTGTCCATGCTTTCTATTAGAACTTGATGATTCACGAGATTGGGCGAACAGCTGACAACAGTATACAACAATGATCAAATTAGCAAGCAAGCCACCTGTTGAACTAAACATCATCTTTTTTGCAAATACTTGTGACATTTCAATAAAAAGTAATTGCATAATACTTTCAACTACAGGCACTCAAAGGATTTACTTTTATTATGTAAATATATTCCATCAAATGACATAATATATATAAAATGGGTTCCAGGTTTCTCTAACATGTTATTTATGCATAGAAGCCAATAATGGAAAAACATATCAAGGAATGGAACAATTCCAAGGTCTTCCAAGAAACTGCAATCAGACGAAACAAGGAGAGGTAGAAAACTTTAGAATAAAATATAAATAAACAAACCAAAGATTTTGCATAGCATTAATCTCATTTATCAGCTTTTCATATTAAAGTTGATACATCACTTCGACAAAATTGCAAGATTCAGCATTTAGCCTTCTCTTCTAGAGATCGTAGTTCAACATTTCATGCACTCCTAATTCACAAATCAACCGGTTGAACTAGAAAAGGTCTATACAGAATATGAGGACTACTTTAATTAATAGACGATGTTACAAAAATTCTCCCTGTAACAGAAATCACAATAAGTATAAAAATTATAAAGCACAACTCAGAATTCTTGCCCTCACCTGTGGTTAATGTAACGAGAAACATTTCCATAATTTGTGGCATCAATCACATAAGAGACCTGCCCTTCCATTAGTCTGCTCATGTCGTTGATGCGAGCATCAATCTCATAAAAATATCTGCAACCTTCTGTACTATACCTGCTTTCCCGGTCACAAGGAAAGTGGAAGGTTTATCAATCATAAACAAGAAAATATAAAATGAAAGTACATGACAAATAGTACTGAAAAGATCAACTGAACAGAAATTCACACCTGATGCGTCTCTCATTTGCTTCCTTTTCATCTATGACCTCACCAATGTACTCGCACACAAAGGAACCACAAGGAATTGCTTGCCTAGCCCTTACTGCCCAACCCTGCAGGTGAAAAACACAATTCATGATAGTTTTACCTCCCGATTGATATAGGGACTATGTGCTAATAGATAGCTTGACAGGACCAATAAATACAGATACAAGATTTGAAATCAGGAAAGGGGAAGATAGATGATTTCTAATAACTTTCAAGATGGGGTGAAAATTAGATGTTAGGAGATAACGCTCATATTTATTTGGAATGTGCATTACACTATTCATTCTTACAGAAAATAAAAACCATTTCATGATGGTTACCTTTCTCTCTGTTTTAAATATTTCCAGCTTCACTTGCACCCCGTGTTGCAAAACCCTGTTCTGGCAAGCTCTGCTGCAACAGCACCTCTGATTGCACTCGTAAACAAGATAACCCTCCTGATGATTATGAAAAAGAAAAAAGACAAAAAGAAGTTTAACATGCTACCTTAAGTGTCAGTTAAGCTGACAGTTCCATTAGCAAGCAGATTAGATACTCATTCGTCAGAGTAAACTGGATGGCATTAAATAAAAAATTGTAAGGACATGTTGAGCCATGAAGATTTGATACTCAATATGGGTGACCACAAAAAATACTTGAACTAGTGTAATTGTTAGATCCAGTCACTTTAGTTTACACAAAACAACTTTTTAGGTGAATTTCGGTCTGCTTGTTCTGCAAATAGTCGCAAAGAAAATTTTGTGAAATGGTTCTGAACCAAGTAGTCTGATGCAAACCTTATAACAACAGTGAAAGCTTCACCCAAATCCAAAGGACCTCCAGAATAGTTATATTTGATAGGCAGGTTTACAACAGTATTCTACGTTAATGATCAACTTGCATAACATAAATATAGAAAGTATCCAAAATAACTTGCAGAAATAGCAGTGTTTCCAAAACAATTACCCCTCCAGAAGCATGAAGGAAAATGCCAGAGTATTTGAGTCAAGTTATGCATGAAAGTTAATATGCTCTGTACCTCCAATATAATGCGACCTCTCTCATCATAAGGAAACCTTCCGTGCATAGGCTTTCCATAAATATCTTTTGCATCTTCGTAATCATTGTCAAAAAGATACACATGATCGCATGTTTCAGAAGAACATGTTGAATGAGCACAAGCACACCCCAATTGCGAACTCTGTGCATCAAGAGACATGACCATTATCAAGTTCTTTGATTGGTTTCAATTAAGCCAGAATACTGCTTACATTGGACACAGAAAATGACTTATAAGTCATTAGCAAGAACAATCAAAATGAAGAATGAAATGCTCTAATCTAGACAGGTTCTCATGTTGAAGTATTATTAGAATCTATGGTAACAATTAGGGTAAGGTTATTGAAATTTGAATACTTGATTATCTCTCAGCTGTTATCCATTGTATTTCCCACAATCAAGTCTTTGTAAGTAACGACACATCCCCCTCTTTAGGTCCAAAAAACATGTGACCAATGCTTATAGAAAGCAGCAACAATGAATACATATCTTAAAAAGAAGATAATTCCAGCTGATGAAGTACTCGATCAAATTGCCAAAATATTTTCTGTTTGTCTTTTAGAGGATAGGACCATCTGTAACTTTTAGGACTAGTGACAAACCGAAGAAAAGTTATTTTTTCTTCGAAGACAAGAGATAATATGTTAGCAAAGTCGAATTTAGCAAGAACAATAAACAGAAATTTGAAGTAAGTTACCTCTGATTCAAGAACAAGGGATTCATCAAGCAATGGTTTTCTAACATAAGTAAAGCTTTCCCAAGGAAAGTACTCTGTAATTTGACCATCAGGCTCCTCGGCATTCAAAATATTTTCATCCACAACACAAGCTATCGGCACGGGTTCTTGTCCAAAACTTATGTCATCACATAAAATAACATTTTTCTCAGAGAGGTCCATGGAAAAATGCCGGGAATCGATAACACAATGACATTCATCCAATGTCCATTCTGAACTCAAAAGGTCAGGTATGGGAGAACATCTAGCCTTAAAAGAATTGTCTGATGATGGCACCAGCGGAGACAAAATTGGAAACCTAACACTTTGCAAGCACCCTTTAGGACAAATAAAATCATCTTGGTGCCATTCAACTATAATATTATGCTCACTGCATAGTTTGGCAGCTTTTAGGTACAGCCTTTCAGGCAGGACTCCATACTTTTCCTCTAATGAAGCTTGCAGACTAACCTTACAACAAGCTGAGCTGGCAATTGACAGAATTTCTGAATTATTGGGCAGCAGTTTTGTTTTTTTTATTTCAGAAATCAGTATCTTAGCAACAGCTGAGCACTGAGAATCTGCCAATCTACCAAGAGTAGCAGCATCTGGTACAGAAGATTGCACCATGATTTCCATTGGGACAATAGAACTCGATGCCTGGATTCGCTTCTTCAAATTTTGCACACTCCTATTCCTGATCTTATATGATGCTGAAGTTAACGCCTTTTTAAACCCGGGACGAGTCAGTCTACCTGATTTCAGCTTCTGCGCATAAAATTGAATACCCTTCTTTTTTAGGCGGGGGCCACTGGAGGTTTGCTCGCCCATGTGAGCAGCTTGATGATGGCGACCAAGATCAGGTAACAAATCAAATTTCAAGCCACAAAACCTGCAAATGAATCTCCGGTTAACCGACTGACTATCAAACTTCGCATGTTCTACAAAACCTAACTTATTTGCCTCTATTTTGTGCCATGAACTGGTATCTTGCTGTTGAGCAGCACTTGACAAACTCAAATTGGAGGAATGAACTGAGAGTACATGCAACCATAACTCATCTGGATTCCCGAAATGACTGCCACATGGAATACACTGCAAAAGCATGCACTGCTCGACAAACTGCACATGATGCCTCTCTTGCACATGAGCTTCCAAAATCTTTCTGTTAGTAAAAGAATCCAGGCAAATTGCACATACATAGCCCCTAAATAGCCATTGAGCTTCTTTCTTGTGGCTATCCATCCAGTGCCTCCCAAGTGCATGGTCATCAGTAAGTGTCTCTGAGCATATTTTGCACTTGATCACAGTTTCTTCACCACTATCTTTAAGCATCTGCACCTGAACCGGTACCAAATCTTCAATGGTTGATGAAGCTTGCAAGCTTTGACCATCTCCAAAATCCCATAGCTTCTTTAACCTCTCCTTTTCATTGAAGACCAATTTCATTAAAAATTCCCCTACTCTGGTGTCTTTGGAAGCTTCAGCGATGGCCCATTGAAATTGTACTTCCTTAGGTACTGGATTTCTCAAAGATAATATACTTTTTAAAAGCCTGTAGAAAAGTTCACATGCTTGGTGTAGTTGCAATTTTTGATCCCTTGACTGACAATTTTTCAGAAGCTCCATGAACACTTCCTTGGAAACTATCCTACTCTTGCCATTTCTTGCCCGTTTAAGCCAGCTTGGTATATGTTGATCACAGTATAGTGAATGCCTTTTGGGACTCTCAAGACAGGGTTCACCAACCTGGGGCCATGAACCTATGCACTGCACCGTTTCATCGCTAGGCGGGGTTTGTTGAGGCTGCTCGGTCTTCTTGCTGACACTGCTTTCTTGAAGGTGGCCTTTTCCCCTATCCAACAACAGCGGGTCTAGATAGGCAGGAATTTCGTCTTCTCTGGAAAGAACCAATTTAGTAGGACCTGAACCCTCTGAATACATAAGATTATCTTCACATTTTCTTTTAAGTTTATTAAGAGGAGTTGCAATGTTTTTGCCATCATGCGGCCTGTGTTTCTTGCAGAATGAAGAGCCAACTAGAGCTCTGTGCTTGCATTTAGTTCCGAGCACTGTGGTACCTCCACACATTGGTGAGTCAGTGGGAGATGTTACTTCAGCTTTAGCAGAATTGCCAGTGAAACGAGAGGAAAGATGCACACAACAGTATACATCTCCCTCACTGGCATACCTCACACACTGTCTTCCTTTAGCTTCAATGAAAGCCATGCATTGTCGAGTATGATTTCCTGATTCTGCAAACTTCTGAGTAACAACACTGGAAGGAGTCAGGTCCACC
The DNA here is from genome assembly GCA_034509125.1 of Monilaria moniliformis. Lineage (NCBI taxonomy): Eukaryota > Viridiplantae > Streptophyta > Magnoliopsida > Caryophyllales > Aizoaceae > Monilaria > Monilaria moniliformis. The sequence goes on from JAYDZE010259401.1 coordinate 17,322, forward strand.
TCTGTAGTCTTAGTAACTGCCAAATTTCCAGCCTCAACTACTATATTCTTCCAACTATTAGCTGCAGAACTAGTAGATCCTACTAAGGCTGCATCCTCAACAGGACTGTTCTTTCTCAGAATCTCAGCATCCAATAATGCCGAGTTTACATACCCATTGAAAAATGAGGCATCAGTCTCAACAGCAACAGATTGATGTGGACCAGACACATGTGTATCAGCACGACGAACCTCAAGCTTGGGCCTCTTCTTAGGCGTTTGGTGTTCCATGGTCAATGGGCTATCACTAACAGGCTGGTCCAATGTCAAGGTTGTAGATATAGGATGTGATACTGAAAACCATTTCATAACCTCAGACTTCCAGCTCTTCCAGTCAGATCCCTCGTCTAACTGCGCTGCTTCACTTGATTGTGAATTTACCTCATTCCATAAGATGGAGTCAGCCAGTTCCTGAACCATAATGAGATCAGAAATTCGAAGTTGAGAAAAGGGCTACATTTTAGAACATTGAGAAATAAATCCATATGGAATGTCAGATGAGCTATCTCATCTTCAAAGTAATCCTAATATTAGGTAGAAAACCATGAATTCTATTCTCCAACTGCAACATATTAAGAAAAATCTACAGAGAAGGGAGAGCTTCATAAGGCCAACACTAAATATGTTCAGCATATGAGCACTCAAGAAGCCAATTCTATTACTGAGAGTAAGAAAGGTGTAAACATGAGAGTTAAGGGCACCATCATCCCAAGTCTCGAAAGTATCAAGATGGAGTAAAATACGGAAATTAGACAAGATCGAGCAGAAAACAATGCAGCAAGCAGCTGTCTTGATGGGAAGTACACCATCATGACAGAAAGGAAACAACCCAGATCATGTAGGAAAATAGAGCCTTACAGTTCCGATTAAGGGGTTTGTTTCAACAATATACCACAACACCATCAATAAATTGTTTTCCCATATCAAACAAGCATACACAATCCAAAGTGACCCAGAATCAAAGGTTTATTAAAGCTTCATAAGCACCTCTTTTAGAATATCTATGTGTTCTGCACTATTTGCATCATGACATCGTTGCTTCCAGGACTCCAAATACTTGAGTAGCCAATCTGAAGCTATGAAACGCATCAGTATCATCTGGAAATTTAAAGAATAAGTGTTAAATATTGACTAAAAGCACCGGGTAAACTTGCATGGAAAAAATTGTATTTACTGAAAAACGAGCAGCATGTCAAGAATATTAATCAGCATCTCCAGATCAAGCTTGGTTAAGTTGACTACTAAGTCCAACTATGTTAGCAGGAAAGCAGTAGTATAGATAAAAGAGAGACTACTGTGTAAGAACTAACAAAAAGAAGGGGCGAGGAAAAGAAAGAGATAGAGACCCCAACGGTAGCAGCAACAGCAACAGCAACCACCACCCTCAAGTTAGGTTTCGTGATAGAAAATTCAAGTTTTAATAGATGTTTAAAAGCATCACCCTTCAGATCCAATGATCGAGAAACGGCAAAATTAAAGATAAACTTGCTCCTCAGATGCCAGATATGGACTTTGATATATAGATAGCATTGATATACCAATTTGGATAAGACACCCCCCCCCCCCCCAACACACTAAAAAAAGTGAGACATGTCATAGGCCTGAACTTAGATCATAATCAATTGAAGATAAATATGTAGGTCAAGATGCAGGAAGGTAAAATAATAATAATAATAATCATAATAATAATAATAGAAAATGTAATATAAGTAAAATAATGTGGTATTTTGTTGTACTTTCAGCTCAGTAGAGGATAAAAGATAAGAATGGTGAATGGTTGCTTAACACAAGATCGTATAATCAAACATTGGATGGAAATTTTACATTCTGAAGTTTCAAAAGCATCTTTCCAAGGTCCGAATAATCTTTACAGTGGGAGGCCTCCATGGCGAAATCCTTCAGGACCATCACATCACGAGCACTCTCTATCAAAGCCTATATTTCCATGAGAACATATTAGTAAAACATAAACAAAAGTCAACAGCAGTAGAATTGACATCAGTTCATATTTATAAGATACGTCTGCATCTAAATGGAAATATATGTCATGAGACATAAAAACCACAAATACATGACTGTGTTGGCTCAAAACTCACAAACCTCATGGTTCAATTGGTCAAGAATATTTAGCATCCCCACAGCCAACTTCTGCATGATAAAACGACGAGCAAGAGTCAAATCTTTAACCATCTTTATACCAACTTGGTGCGTCTTATATGCAATGGGATTGGGAAATTCGTTGATTGGATG
>JAYDZE010259511.1:0-19609 GCA_034509125.1 Monilaria moniliformis
TATTATCTACATTATATCAACTATTGATTATATATGTATACAAGAATATATATATATATATATATATATATATATATATATATATAACTAAAAAGTTTATAATGAGGGGGATGTATAATGTATCTAATGGTTTATATTATATGATAATTCGATTAATTAATGCTAACATACACAAAATTGTCCATAGGATTTTGGATTCGATTAATTGCTAACATTAACATATACGAAATTGTATATGTTAATTTGTGTTTTTATTTTTTGAATTACAGCTCTTATACAAGATGACTCGAATCCCAATCTATTTATTTGAGAGGAAACACACTTATATGATAATTGATAAGTACCGAAGGCTAAATTATCCGGAGAAAAAATGCACAATCCTACAGAGGGGTTTAGTAAGTGTGACGAATGAGGAAATGGGGTTTGAGATCTCATGGTTTCATTTCATGCTATATTTAGTAAATTATATTAAGTATTCGATTTAATAGGTATGCAATTGTACAAACATATAACTATAAAGTATTTATTATTTAATGCAATTCACCGGTAGTATCACCATGGTGGTGGTGGTGGTGGTGGTGGGTGGACGGAGGAGGGGTGGGCAGGGGTGGTTGTAACCAAGAATAGGATGCTTGGACCACTTCCTAACAATTCTCAAAGACTGAAATTCTTTATTACCACCACCACCCTATCTATCTCTAAGATAGAATGTGCTATGTGGCATTGGTGTGTGCATTTTCTTGTATATGGGAGTAATATAACCTTTAACTAATAATTCATAATAAGATTATATTATGTGCTTTTTTTAATAATGTAGGACATCAAAATTAAAAACCATATTACAAAAAAATTATATGAAAGATAATAATTCATTGTATAGTATAAAAGTCCATATTTTTGTGTTTCAAAATTATAGAATAATGGACTCGAAACCTAAACTGTCACGCAAGAAAAACCGAAGTGCACCCCACCGTAGCAAGTGATCGACTGAACAATGTAAAGAGGTTATTAGCATTGATTAGTTATTGCACTTGGGTTGTTCAAAATTAGGTGTGTTATAATTGTTCATCTTCATGAATTAATGGGAAGTCAAAAAATTTAGTTGTTCAAAATTTAGTTGATTAATTACCTCTTTGTCTCGAGTGTATGGATAACAAAAGTTTTCTGATATATAGTAATTTTATTTTGTATTAAGAATTTGAAAATATTTTTTTCTTGGAAGCCAGAGATTTATTAGTATTTAGTGAATTATATAATCTTATCATGATTTTAATTTTTACTGATCTGGATTTGTCTGTTTATTGTTCTTTTCCGAGAAACATCAGGATAAGTTTGTGCAGTGAAAGTGGAAGATCGAAATAAATTTCTGTAACAAAAATTAAAAATCTAGAAAAGTTTCTAGATTGCGTATACATTTATGACATTTTCATGGAGATGGTCTGCAAAATATATTTAATGAGAAATTATAGGATAGTAGAAACGCTTACATATTTGTTGGTTCAGCCAGAAGAGACAATTACGAAATGAATTATGTAATATCTAAAAAGAATTATATATATTTTATATAAGACCACGTGTATGAGTTGGCTATCGTAAAAAATATATTTTTATTATTATCAAATATCAAAGAAATAAAAAATATATATACGCATACAATAGCCTTCTAGATGACATAAACCCCGCCCAAACTCCATATATACTTTGTCAAAATTTGAGCTGAGGGAAATTCATATATATGTCTGTGAATTTGTGAGTAATTTTGAAACAAAAAATGTCAGCTTCGTAGACTTTCTAGCCTCTTTTTGAGTGCTAATGTCCTAAAATGTCATGTTCAATATGAAAGATATAAATTTCGCACATTTACATACCTTTACTGAAAGATTGTCAATTTCTCATTTTTGCTTTATTGGAATTTATAGTTTAGCAGGCCTAAAAAATTATAGTATGGCAACCATATTACAAGATTTAGATAAATATGCATAAAAAGTAATTAATTATCAGGTAATATTTTAATATAAATGTATATATTTTAAGATTTTTTCTTATATTACCGTTTAAGCGCAAACTTGTGAATAATCGATTCAATAGAAAGTGACACTTGAGATTCCTCAAAATGATATAATATAAAAAGATATATATTGGACTTCCAAATCCACTCGAATCATTTACACGTCTTTAAGGACATCCACAACAATAAATCACAAATCATATCATATCTTAACTATTCACGTGTTACATTAGATTTCATATCTTATCACGAACACCAACAACAATCAAAATCACAAATCATAAATTACCTTAATTATTTATGGTCTTACCATTTACTTTTTTTAATTCATCATTATTTTACATTATCTCCAATTTCATATATTTATTTAAATTGCGATATTTTAAAAATCAAAATAAATGATTTAAAAAATTACATAATCAAAATAAAAAAGAATTAGATAATCGAAATTTAAAAAAAAAGTACAAATCACAAATCTTAACTGGCGCCCAAGTGTGTTGATAAAGTTTTCGCGCTTTGGCTGTTGGACATTGTTCATCCTCGACGTGATTCTGGACAACGCTTTGTAGTACACGTTGATTATCATTGATTGACCCATCGAACCAATTTTTTCGGCCACCTCGGTATATTGATCAGAACACGTTGTTCCACTGCTCATCGTTGCCTTCCCCTTCACTTTCTTCTTTGCCGCTTTGTGACACATCAGACGACTCCCACTCGGCGTCGGCTCTGTGTAAATAGCATCCATCCCGGGAGTCGCGACGTCTTTGGTCCCCGTTGGTTGAGTATTGCCCATCGGCGGAGACCTTCATTCTTTTCAGAAGATATTCAGTACTGCTGCACAACTTTGGGTGGTCCTTAATAATTTATCACACATCCTCGTACTTGAAATACTTATTTGATCATTATAAGCGCTCTGAGCGCCTCTCTTCAAATATCAATCTCGCCTGAGCCGCTCAGTCATACTTTTTGCAAATTGTTGAAGTAGCCGACGAATTTGGAAATATCTTCTGCACTCGGCTCCAATGCTTTCGAAGATGGTCGAAATCTCGCAGGAGTGCCCCAGTAGGTTTGGCCCTGGTGTTGTAACCATACGCGATCTTCTCCCAGAAAACTTTGTCCGTTTGCTGATTGCCAATAAGAAGATATTTGGAGACATCGACGAAGAGGCGTATCAGTGCCTTTGTTTCCTCCAATAAATACTTAATTCTTCCTTTGGCCGAATTGGATCCTTCCACATCATCACTGGCGTGGATCCACAAGAGCTCTAGATGATTCGAATTGGACCCGTGAAAGGAAAGGATTGGGAATTTCAAAATTGGATGAGTAGAGATTGTTTAGGTCAATGCCCTTTGCTCACATATATTGCATGAATTTTTCATGCAATCTTGAGTCGAGATTGAATGAGTTGCAATTGTTTGGGTCCATGCCCTTTTATTTTTATTGTGTGAAGAAATGGAAGAATTAGAAGAAAAATGAATGAATTGGGATGAGATGTGAGAAATAAGAGAAGAATGGTATTTATAGAATGGAAAAATTAAGAAAAAATAAATAACATAAAAATTGAAAATTACATTTGAAAAACGGTCTAAAAGAAATCCGGCAACGATCGATTTTTTTATAAACAAATAAAAGCAGACGCAGGCACTGACTGACGCGCCTCGCCCGCGTATGTTGTGCATGCGCTCGCGTGATTGGTTGAGAGTTGCGAAGTGCGGCGCGCACGCATGCGGGGCGAACCGCGCGCCTACCCGCAACCATGGTCCGCAACGCGGCTCCTGACCCAGCAACCCCCCCCCCCCCCCTCCCAATGCCGCCCCGCAGCCCCCGATACAGGCACCATTGAGGCATTGATAATACCCTAAATATCTACCTTGTAATGAGTATTGAAACATATTGATAAAATTCAATATTTATTGGCTCTTTATATCTCATTCGAACCTCCTCGTAAATGTTCCCCAATTAACTAGTTACGATCATGTGACTAGGTTTTGTTCTATCAATTGAACCTCGTCATATGAGGCCACAAAATGATTAGTAGACATTAATTACGATATCATTTTAGTAAAATATAACACAAACATATTATCATATATATGTCAACAGAATGAATAGTTTTTTGTGGGCTTAAATTGTTGGAGATAATACGATTTTTATGTACCTAAATTTATACTTTTCACATGAGTTTTGAAACGTTGGAGCAATTTAATTACAATATTTCCAATTCCCTTTTACCAAATTTTGTTTGGCGTATATCTTGAAGTGACATCTATTTACCGATGAAGTTCCATGGTTTTATTACTGAAAAAGACTAGAAATACTATTATTTCAAAAAAAAAAAAAAAAAAAGTACATGCAATTGCAACAAATCCCCTACCAAGCAATTGTTCTTTTTCCATTCTAATAAAATTATCAAATAAGGGACATTATATACTAATCATTGTGTAAAAGGTGTTATTATCAAATCAAATTGTACAAAACTCTGAAAGTAGAAAATACAATCTCCACCAATATATTTTCTACTTTCGCACCAAATATAATCAAATATTTATGAATAAATAATAATCCAACCTTATTTTCTCTTTCTCCGGTCAATGTCCAATCGTATTAATTAGATTTCTGGTCCTTTGACTTTGCCATAACAAGCATTCAAATTTGGGGGATATGGAGTCAAAGTACGTACATCTTTGACTTTTCCTTATACTCTCTTCATGATACAGCGTATTCTACGTTATACTATAAAATATTTTAATAGATATAGAAATAAATAACTCAATTAGATTTTTCATATATACACCAACATGCCTGAAATATTTATAATGATTCACAAATATTTCCTGAAATAAAGTATATACGTGTGCATATACAACTTGTAATTTATAGCTTCGTTACATACATTTGAAATACCAATAATGTTATGCTTATCGATATGCATATAATTAAGTAAAAATACATAAAAGTAAAAAATATAGTGTGCCATATATCACAAATATCATTGTATGTTGACCATTCCATGTAATGACATTTGAAAAGTACGTATAGTGTTTAATAGAGTTAATAATGGCGACCATCTGAAATTTAATGAACTAACAAGTCTAGTTTTAATTATTGGAGGCTCGATCGGAACTCAATTGGGGATGACATTTTAAATATTCCAATACGCATGCATGAGACTAATTCTAATACAAAATTTAAGAGACATAGGCTACACAAATATTATTTGTTTCATATATATCGTTAAAGACAACACCATGTGATTAATCATAAATGTGTTGAGATGAGTATAAGCGCCTATAATTAAGAAGACAATGCATGCCTAATATTTGATTTGATATTTGAGGGTATATCTGTACGTAATCAAATAAATATAAGGAATACAATGATCCAAGAAAAGATTTCTTAATGTCAAAACACTTTTGTATATATATATATATATATAATAAATGTTGTCTTCTTATTTAAAGGTCAAGCTAATAATTATTTTAGGACGTCTTGAGTCTATGTTCTAATATTTCGGAAATGTGTATATATATAGTACTTAATAGTGTCTTGAAGATAACTCTAACCTCGACGCTCTCTAACACTAGATTTTGAGTCTCAGAAAAAAACGGTGCCTAGAATGATGAATCTATTGTCAAATAAACACACAAGTTTTCGTTAATATATGTATTATAACTATAATCAGGAGTTAATTAATTTATTAATTAAAATTTATAAATATCTAATTAGAATTTAATTAAACTCCTAATTGCAATTTAATTGTCATTAAAATTTAAGCTTTTGTATCATGTCAATGCTTACATGGGAGATCACTCTATTTGTAATTATAGATATCAATAAAATATGAGTCCTTATTTCAGATCTTTATTGATATATCAAGATGAGACTGATCTAATACAAATTTTACATAAAAAATAGTTAGGCTTGTATTCAAGCATCACGCCAATATATGTAGCAATTATTCTAGTAAGTGTATTTATTTTGAACACGAGAAAAATATATGAGCAGCTCATAATTAGTTGCAAAGCTCCTAAAGAACATGAAAGGTGATCTCGAAGGCAACTCGGCACGTTCTTTGCCTTCCACACTACTTTACATCAAATATTTTATCGTATATTTCACTCAATCCATCTTGAAACTTTGAAAAATCGCATCAGTAGTTACAAAATTAAAATTTGGTTTTGGTGAGTAAACTACTTATCCGAGTACGTATGTGCCCTATCAATACATAACGTTCTTTGCAAAACAAAAAATAATGTGCTTAAAATAAGCTACATTCTGATTTATCTGATTATACGTGAAATGACAAAAGGTGCTTACAAATTACAATACAAAAGAAAAAATTACGGTTGACAAAAATTAAAATAAATTAAATCGGTGGAACATGCAAATTAACTCCATAACGTCATCCTCGTGACTAAAATTTTCTTGATGTTTAAGTTATATCCTTTCATAGAGTGGATTCCAATGCAAACAATATCGAAAATTGTGTGTCTAAAGAAAATATAGAAAATGACGCATTTAGTAATCGTAAAAAAAAAGAACGGCCACCCTAATTAAATCATTTTATTACTGACTAATTGAGTTATAATTTCATATCATAGAATAGTAAATTTTAATTATTGAATTACTAAATTATAGTAATTGTAACTCTCAATAATCTAACTAATTATATTTAAGAGCAGGCTGCATGGGTAAGGTCTACCTTAAGTTGCAAAGTTGAGGCATCACAAGACTCTTTTTAACGACAGGTTTTGAGTTTCATCTCCCATGTATATATGCAGTATTTAATTTCCATTCTATGTTGGTATAATGGTCCCTTCTACAAGGGGTGCAGTGGTCTTACATGCGCGTAATATAGTATATTTATCATCTTATATGGTGATGTAGTGGTCTCACCTGCATGCGAGATGTAGCATTTTAATTAATATTACATATTATGTATACATGTAATTCAATAAAAGAGCTGGCCGCATTATTTTTCATAATGAAACAAAAAGGATAATATATAGTATGGGGAGAAAATTTAGACCCAAAGCTAACCACTATATTTAGTTAGTGGAATTATTTTGAATCAAGAAATTAATGGAGCACATGCGGTTACTTGGCATAAATTTCAATTTATATGGGGCGTCATGCGGTGATTTCATTATCACTATAGGCCAATCATGTGGGATTCGCATCTTAAAATTTTCTTCAACGTATAATGATTGTTTGATAGCATTTAAATTATACTCACATTGAGTTTTATGGACATTTTATATCTATTAGTAATATTATCAACGCTTATGAGCATGCTATTGCACACTTATTTATTAATTGAATTCGATAAATTTCGACCCAATAACTATAATTTGAAAATGAAAATGAAAATGAAATTATTTGTTTATTCAAACAATCAATAACTTTTTTAGATCACCTGCCATGTTCACAAACCTCATACATTCACGTAACTTAAATAAAAAATAAATAAAAATGAAGTCTACAATAGTTCCAACTTCCAGGGAGAATTCATAATATAAAATGGGCCCCGCTAAAATAGCATATTAGTATATTCAGAAACGAAGCACCGCCTGCGACGGTGACTCTCAACGGCGTTAACAGGAACGCATTTAAGAAACTGACGCAGTTAGTTAGTGGGGCCGGTATAGTGGACAGCCTAGAATTCGAAACGAGTGGCGTATGATTCACTTTTATCGGGCTGAGACCGGGAGAGAAGAAAAAGTGCAAAAGGGTAATCTCGGCCACCGGCACTTCCGGTAGTAACAATGGGCCATGTCTTTAATAAGGCCAATGGGTTGCGGTGGGCCCCCGCACGCCCCACTTATCCGTCTTATAGTTTTCCAGCTTTAATTTGCATTTAGTCCATAGGAAATACCGGAAAACGACGGCACGGAAATCCTTGATTTGTCTTTTCTCACGTTTGCTTGACAGAATTGCCTTCCGCTGCAAATTTATAACGAAAAAGGTCAAAAGAATGAAAAAAATTATCATACTATATTTTTACCGCATCTTTTCTAAAGTGGAAAATATGAAGAAAAAGAAAATATTATCACTACTAATAACTAATAATAATATTATCGTGAATTAAAATGAAAATGAGGAAAAATGGACTATTTGAGTTTTTTTCTATATTGCGGAAGAAAATTGTCCACCTACAATATATGTGAAAAGAATGATATGTTTTCTAACATTTTTTCATTAAAAAGAGTGCACCTTATATTGTGTTCACTATACACACACCTAGAAATTGAATACAATAAAATATTAGTATAAATTAAAAATCATTGTTATACTTTCTAGATTGTGACCGAATACAATGTGGAAACAACAAAGACGAAAGTATAGCACTTTGTTTCCTATAATTGGAGATGGAGAATTGGATTTCGTATTCCGATCACTTACTATAGAGGGATGAATAGCACACAATCACAATCACGATACACAAGTCAGGGAGCAGGAACGAATTACTTAAACTTGCGTAGGTGAAGTGGTGGTTTGTAATGAGAGGCAAGATTGTGCGAAGCACGGTGATTCCAATTGGTTGCAGCCATGTTAATAATTGCGATTTGCGAACAACAATCTCAACAAATGTGCAACCGCTATTTAAAATGTGTATAAGCCTCTTGTAATTGCTACTATCACCGTCATTATTTTTTTATTAATAGTAATATATTGGTTAATTATAATTTCTATATCCAATTTTCAGTATTTTTTGAAAAGTATTTCTAACTCACGTTTATACTTTAACAACCCTCAATTTTGGAAACAATTATGTATATACTTTAACAACCCTCAATTTTGGAAACAATTTAATAGATATTCATAAAGAGTAGTCTAATACAAGTTTCAAGTGAATTAAGATTGAATCTGTAAGACTTACCGCACCATGAAATATTTATATATGTCTAATCATATTTTGAAGGCTCCTTTGTTACCATGATAATGATGTGATAGCGTATTATCTAATCATATCATATGGGCTTGTTTACTACGTATAATCACACCCTAATATCTTATTTGATTCAAATTAAATATTCTTAATAAGTCAAAGGCCCATAATATATTATGCAGATCTTGTTGATTCTTTATACATCCTCATAGATAGAGTAATACAAATCGTAATTATACAATTTATTAATTTATTAATATATTAAACTATTATAATTTCACTCTCCTACCATAAATTAATTAATTAAATTACTAAACTTTTATTCTTTTACTACAATTTATCTTTTAGCAAATAATTTAATATATATAACTAAACATCATATTGATAAATTATATAATAGTAAAAGATTTCAAAATCAGATATATTGTACCCAACGTTCCCTATTTGCATACGTAAATGCTTGAATAACCCAACCCAATTCCGTTCTCCATTACTCTCGGCCAGTCCATGACGAAAGCCACCACTCTTAAATTTTATTAATTAGCTCCACATTAATCAACTTTGGCCCATTCCTCTATCTCATCGTTTAATATATTATAGTCCTTATTTAAAAAAGTAATAGAAAAACATTAGTAGATTGTATATGAAGACATAAGTTTTAGGCCAATCAACACCATTTTCAAATTGAAACTATTTAAATATATATAAGAGCAATTAATTCACAATTCCGAAATAATCAAAATTACAAAAGTATATTTATAAACCATTCAATTTTTTTTTAATTACATGTAGTGTATATATATACATATATCTACATAAACGGAACCATTACACTATTACATAGGGTGGACCACTACATCGCACGTGGACGAAACCACTACACCACCACAATGTAGGAAATAAACACCTCATGTAGGCGGTAGGCATGATTGAATGAAAAATCTCTTGCTAATGAGAATCTTGTGATGTCTCAGTTTTGCTACTTAATTTAGATCTTGTTGGCTCAAATATAGTCTACAATAAAGAAACTATATAACTAAGAATAGCCAAACAACATCACAAAACCATTTTAAAAAAGGTAATATTAATTTGTATCTATATTCTATTTTTGGTCTTCAATGAACATCTCTCCTCCGTGTTGGTGTAGCTCTCTTCCTTTTCTTCATCTTATTATTATATCCAACACCAAAAAAGAATTCCACCAACCATCTTGGCCTTCCAAATCGAACAATACTGCAACCAATTCCAATTCCAACCAAAAATCCACTTCCATATCCCAACACAACACTTCTCCAACCGAATCCATCTATGAATCCACTCTCATCATCGTCGCCATCTTCTTCTTCTTCCTCTTTTGGCTGCTTCCGTTGCCCATTCTCATCTTTGCATTTTTTCATCAATGGAACTCCACACAATCCCGAGTTCCTCACATACGAATCATTCTCAAAAATGTGGAGAATTGATTAGATTGTGGTATTTGGGCCACTAGATTATTCATCGAAAGATTTAATTTTGAAAGAAATGTCAATTTTGTCATTTCACTTGGGATTTCTCCATCCAATTTGTTCCAAGACAAGTCCAACGATTCAAGTTGGTTCATATTCCCAAGAGATGAAGGTATATTTCCTATGAGGCTATTGTGAGACAGATTCAAGTATTTGAGAGACTCAAGATTTCCTATGGAATGTGGAATACTCCCAGAAAATCTATTGGAAGATAAATCAAAAGTTGTAAAAGCTGCCAATAGTCTCCTCAATAATTGATCCGAACCTTTTAAGGTGACATTCAATTGCACATAAAGTAGAAACCAATTAGTTTCTGTCTCATTTTCCTTTCTCACATCTATCATTGCTCTCAAATTCTTGAAATATCTTTCAGGCAGAGACCCCACAAATTCATTCCTAGATATATCCAAAACTTGCAACTTAGGAAATGGAAGCTTAGTACTCCAAGGCAATGACAGATTACCATTGAATTTGTTAGACCTCAACACTAGCACTCGAAGTTTAGGAAGAGCTTCCATCCAAAATGGAAACTTGTCTTTTATTCTATTATTTCCGGCGTCGAGACCCTCTAGACTTGTGCAATTTATTAAGGATTTGGGTAATGGTCCTTGCAATTTATTACCACTCAAATTGATGGACACAAGACTACACCCCTTGCTAAATGTTGATGGAATTGGGCCACTAAACTGATTTGCATTTATATGGAAGATGGTCAAAGATTTGCTCAACTTTCCAAAGCATTGTGGAATTGCTCCTTTGAAACTATTGTTTGAGAGAAGAAGACGTTCAAGGGATGTCATGTGGCAAATGGAGGGTGGCAGCTCACCGTTTAATTTGTTGGAAAACAGAGCTAGAGACGACAATTTTGATAGGCTTCCAATTGTGGAAGGTATTGAACCTGAAAATTGGACAAACCATCCTAAGTTTAACTTGCAAGATTTTTTGGATCCATAACAACACAAATATGATTAAAGCTACGTTATATTCGTGTTACTATGAATTTAGAATTTTTTTGAAAGGAATCTTATGTTACAAAATATTATTTTCGTTTCTCCATACATATCGCGTATGATATCATTTTTGGTCTATCTCATATTACATGATGGATATTAGCTATTAGAATTATACTCATCAAAAGAAATTCAAGGATGTGAAGCTATAGATGGCGGATAGAAACTCACCATTTAATTCATTGGAAGAGAGAGTTAAGTACTGCATATTTGATAAATTTCCAATTGTAGATGGTATTAGACCTGAAAATTGGTATAAGACATTCAAACAAATTAATTTATTAGAGAAGGATGAATCAATTAGAGAAGTAATTAATGTAAGAATAATGTTAAAATTATCATAAGAATATCATCATTTTTTTTCTATACAATTTATCATCATAGTTTTCACCGGTGCGTCATATTTTACTTTATAAACGCATGTCTATATGCCGATTTGGATTAGACTTCTAATATTGGTACTTGGGTTGCATTCACTTAGTTGTAAGGGAATATGAGAGATAAGAAAATTATTATCATTAAAATCTCTCATTTCTTTTTTATCTTTATCTATAAAAGGAATATTAATCATTTCTCTTATAGTCCTTTTTATTCCAATGAGGGATAATATTATCCCTCATTATTGGTGTAAATCGTGTGATAATATTATTCTTCGTTGGAGTGAAAAGAAATGATAAGAAATGGAGTATTTTCATTTAGTAAATTAATGCTTCGAAAGGTATAAATTGATTAATTAGTTATGTACATCTGTTACACGAGATCATTTTATAAAAATTATATTGCATCTTCCATTTTGTATATATGCAACACGTGTATTCCAGAACATAATTTCATGTATCAATAATTGACATTGGTAAATCTAAGATGCAACTATAATGGTTATATATATATATATATATACACACACACACACACACATACTTAATTACCATAAGCACCAATTAATTGTTGGAGATGGAGGATGGAAGCTCACCATTTAATTTGTTGGAAGACAATATTAATAACCACAAATTTGATAGATTCCCAATGGAAGGTGGTATTGAACCTGGAAATTTGAATGAAACATTCAAAGAAATTATGTGAGATAAACACAAATTCGGATAGAGAAGGAAATGATATCAGCTTTTTATAACTCAAAATGCACATACTATTTTACCAACAACGACTATATATACAGACTTTTGTATTTACATCCATATATAAAGAGATAGAATTGACTTGTTGTTCAACATTAAGAGGAATATAAACTTGAATTGATAAAGTATTTCAATTGAATAACTTGTCCTAATAAATTCGACATGGAAAAGTCATAGATTTTGTGAAAAACATAGAAAAGTTGCAAGTCTTACCGGTTAAAGCATTGTCTTCAAGGTACAACGTTGTTAATGCTTTCATGTTCCCAATTTCCCAAGGCAATGTCCCGCTAAGTTTGTTACTTGTTAAATCAATAAACCCCAACAAGGACATGTTGCAAATGCTTGGTGGTAAAGGGCCCCGCAACTTGTTTATAATCATGCTCAACCACTCTAAATTCTCAAGACGATCGAATAACTCCTATCAATAGAAAGAAAAAGAAAAAAGGCATGAAAATTGAATGACTTATCACATTGTTTAACTAGCTAGCTAGGTAAAAATAAGGCCATATACCTCTTAAATTGTTCCCACCAAGTTCTAATTCCCTAAGGCGTGTGATGTTCCCAATTTCTCTAGGCACATGCCCACCAAGATCACAGCCTAACAAGTCAATTCTTTCAAGTTGTGGACATTGATGCAAACTCAATGGTATTCCTCCCTCCAATTTGTTTAAAGCTAGGTGAACTACTTTTGAGTCTCCCAAGATTGTGCCTGCAAATATTCTTTGGAATCGGACCTGATAAGCTGTTATTGTATAAATAGATAGATTCCACCAACGACAAATTAAAGATGGATTGAGGAATAGGACCGTGAAGAAAGTTGTCACCCAAATTTAGAGAGAGAAGAGAAGAAAGGTTTCCGAGTTGTGGTGCAATGCTACCTACAAGTCCCATACCAGAGATGTCTAATTCAGTCACCCTACTGTGACGTGAATCGCAAACAACTCCTATCCATGTGCAAACAGAGGTTCCAATACTCCAATTATGTTTCAAAATATTGTAAGGATCTGAAGTGATGCGGGATTTGAAAGCAACAAGTGAAGATTCATCACTTCTGATATTTGCAGTAGCATGGCTAAGATAAGAAAACAATATGAGTAGACAAACTAGTGAAAATTGACAAAATCTCTCCATAATTAATATTGCATGTAACTGCTTATTGTGCCACCAAATGCCGTTTATATTGAAAGCTAAAACAAATGTGGTGAAGAGCTAGGGTATCATTATTGAAGACGAAAAAGTCTATCTGCAAGTCAAGTCAATTCACTGGAAAATGCGATCGAGAAGCTTCTCTAATCAATTTTAACTTACTTTTTTGACTAATCAAATTAAATTCTATCTAAATTTTGGAATCGCCTACGCTGTCTTTATCAATTGATGTACTCTATTCTAATTTTGGTGTTCGAATATCAATTTATTTGAAAATCTTCAATTCTTATATTGCTCCAGGGCAAGCACCGCGCCGTGTTGGGAATGAAATAGCACATATCAAATCGAATATGCAGTCTCATTTCCTCCCCTCCGCTTAAGCAGAATTCGCTCTTTAATTACTGCCTTAGGTGTCGCACTCGTCCTACACCACATTAGTAAGAAAGTAGGAAAAATCTCTTCATAATGAACTTGTGTGAGCAAGCAACAAGTCTAGCAATTGCCCTTTATATAGGGCCATTTATTATTTCTATTCTCTTTTGAAACTTGGGAGTATCCTAAAATTGGGATATGACCAAAATTCTTGTAGAGAAATATGTTTGGACCAAAATTGGGTTTCGAATTATTTGGGTTTACGAAACGAATATATATATTGGGCTCGAGAGAATAATCATTCAGGACTTTTATATGGATAGAAAGTTGGACTTAACTTCACTAGTATAACATCCGTGCGATGCACGAGCTTTTAATTTGCTTTATGTGTTTTAGTGAGTGAGTCTCAATAAATAAATATGTGTGTGATGAGTTCGTCTCAAGAGACACATATATTTAAACCCTAAATCTTAGTATTACACCCGTGCGATGCACGGATGCATAATTTGTTGTATATATATATCATCCAAACAGTTTATGTGTGTGAACGAGTGAATCTCAATAAATATGTATGAATAAAGTAGGACTGACAATTGTGTAGGTTGAATTGTTATCGAATCGACCTAATAACGACCCTACCTAATAAGGTCAACCCAAACGCGACATGTTAAGAAAATCTCCAACCCAATCATGAACCAGACCTGCTACATCCAACCTGCACACAATACGAATCTGTTAGCGACACGATCCTATTTGTGTTGACACGACACAATAAGAATACGATAACGACACGAATCTGACATGACACTCTTATCCCACCATACGACACAATCTAACACAAAATAAAGTAAACAAAATTTAAAAACCTAACTCACTAAAATAATAAAAAAATTAGAAGAGAATAAAAATAATTAAAATAATAATATTAATTATTGACGGGTTATCTGATCCTTACCCAAAACCAATCCGAAATTATCGTGTCTTTATCAGGCTAACCCCTTGTATTTTTGCATGAGCCCTTATAAATACAAAATAGTTATTCCCATACTTATTTCAATTCTTATAATTAGTATATATCTTATTTTTGAGTTATTTGTAAAATTAAATTAAATGACTATAAATTCGAAAAGTACTTAGTTAAAATCTGAAATTACTTAATTGGAAATCCTAAATTACATTAATTAAAAAGCGAAAATGACATAATTGAAATTTCTAATATTACATAGATAAAAAGTGAAAATGACATAATTGAAATTACTAAGTACTTGATGCTGCAAATCAGCTTGAGTTTGCCCAAATTTGTTTGTAGACACCAAATAAGATAATTGTGCTATTTCTTTTGTGGATAGAAGAAATATTATTTATTTATTTATTTATTCATTATTATTATTATTATTATTATTATTATTATTATTATGTTCTTAATTAATAAATTATTAAGAAAATCTTAATATAATTTTTAGAATTATGAATCATACTTTTGGTTGTACTTAACTTATTAAGAAAATCTTAATATAATTTTTAGAACCATTGATCATACTTTATATTATTATTGTTATTCAATTAACAATTTAAATTTAAGGAAATCTTACTTTAATTATTAGAATAAAAAATAAGAAATTTCAATTATAATTTAATTATTATATCTATTAGTTAATTGAATTTAACTAATCAATAAATTTTCAAAATCCTAACAATTTCTTTTGACCTCTTTGAAATACAAAATAAGCAATATGTCAGAAATCATATTATCAAGAATCATTTTCCCAACAACATTATTTCTCCACAAACAAATGACCCTCGAATTTTCAATAGTCAAACACTCCGGTACCTATCAATGTAAATCTCTCATACACTAACATGAAAAGTCAGATTATTCTAATTTTATTTTGTACAGCATTTTATTTGTTAAGCATCATTCCATATTCATTTTCTACCATCACAAAATACCACAATCACGAAGCCATGCTTATTCAAGTCAAGGCTGAGCAAAACCTCGTGCCAGCCCTCCGTGAGGCTCACCGTGATATGGCTGAAAATGAATCAAACTACTCTAAGCTACTAACAGTACAACAACGCGTTCCACCCTGTCACTCCACCCCCCTCTTCCGCTTGTAGGACCTCCAGTGCTTCAGTAGAACCCCGACTCCTTCCTTGAGGGAAGCTCTCCTACCTTCTTCGTAGTTCCACAGTTCTGATATAACGTACCTCCCACTCGGGTTGTATTCGTTTATCTCAGAGAGAGCTGCTGTCACAGCGTTGCAAACTTTGTCACCATAATGTTCTCTCAGGTCCCTCAGCTTTTCATCATCTTCATTTATCACAGCCTGAAACAAAAAAGATAATAATACTTTGAGAAACTAATAATAGAGCTTAGATAATTGCTCCATTTTCTCTTCGATCAACAGCTAAGCACATATAACAAGTAGAACAATGTACTTTCAATCAAAGTAAGAACAAAAACTGCTTTGTAACTTTAATTTGGTTTATTTATGCTGCATTAACAAATTTATGATGCATGACAACTAATATCTTGAATTGGCTAGTAAAAGTTAAATTTTATTTGTGTGTGTAGAAAGAGAGAGGATTCAAATCCTATTGCAATTTGAAAAAGTAGGGTGGAGGATGATTTCACCCTGATCTCCTCTATAACAGAGATGACCAGGTACCGTTTCTTTATGGTCATTTCCCGAAGAAAATCCTAAAACGAGAAAGTAATTTCGTTAAACAGTAGTGACGATTCCTGCTGCATATTTCAAGCTTTGACAATAAAAGAAGTGGAACACAGATGAAGCTGTAGCGAGCAGAATAAATTGTTGACTAAGTTATTAAAACAACACAATATGAAACTTAGAAAGGATTGAAGAAGAGGCGATGCTCAGATCTCAGTCAGGCAAATAGAGAAAGAATACAAAAAATGACCTACTTCAGTTCTGTTGTAGGAGAGAGCAAATAAAAAGGATAGAAATTGCATTACACAAATTATTTGCTTGCTTAACATACGCTTTAACAAGATACCTGATGCTTGCCGTTAATGTTGACCACCTTTATAGGATGCCATTCAGGATCTCTAAGATACTCCTCCCACAGCGAGCATAACTCTGTTGCTCTTTCGTCTGCTTGAGTGTCGCCATACATCCTTTTCATTACTTCGTGAAATGGCTTGCTATCAAGCTCCCCCATTCTCTTGACACCAATATGAGCATTTATTGACATATCTTTCAGGCCCTGGAAAAACAACAATCTTGTGAGCTACTCCTATAATTTGTAGTTCATACCTGATAAAAGTTATATAATGACTCAAAGAAGAAACACTGCGCTTTCCTCCATGAATAACATTTGGATTACCAAAGTCAGAGAAAATAAGATGACCTAAATGCAAAAGCAAATAATAGGCATGTTGAGAAGCAAATTTTAGTTCCCATGTACGAAAAACAGTTAGAGAACTAACATTAACCAATTCTTTACGTGCATCCTGTAGCTCGTCATTGCTCTTGCGCTCCTGCACAACTAAAGTCTGGTTTACTGCTTCCAAATCTCCAAGCTCTCTTTCCTTCTCTCTCATGGCCTTGAGGAGCAAATCAACTTCATCTAACACTTCTACATCACCTTCATATTTTATGTGTCTCATGACTTTCAAGTTGCCCCTCAACTGCTCAATCTCAAGCTCTAATGCTTGTTTCGCATCTAGTTGTTTCTCCAGCAAAATAATTCTCTTACGGAGGTCCTCCTTTTGTTTCTGAGATTACAAAGCCCAGCACACATTAACCATAATTGTTTAAACTTCATGTGCGAAAAAGTCCAGTCACTATTGTAATAGTATAACATAGGAAAAATAAATACCTTCTGTTCCTCAGCCAACTTCATTACTCTTTCATCAGCCTTTCTTTGTACCACAGCAGCAGCTTGAATGGAGCAATTTTTCACTGCATTCTGTTAAAACAATTGAAAACAGTTGGTCACAAGGAAGAATTCTGTAAGACAGATAGAGAAGATAATCCTAGGACATAGTGCACATAAACAAAATACAATTTTCTCACCAAAACAGCCATCAAGTGTTAATGGCTTAATAGATGTGTGTGCAATGTAATAGAAATGTTGTTAATGTAAGAACAAAAGGAGAAGGGTGGCGCTCCCATACATTTCATAAGAACAGAGAGTTTGTCATTTTTGTTATTTGTTATTTTGAAATTTAAGGACCTTCTAATTGATAAACTTTCCAAAATTGACTATCCAAACTGAGAATGTATGAAAACTTTAAGACCACACAGCGTACAAAGAGATGTATAATGAATGACTTCTGGTTACTAACACTTGGCACATGACCCCGACTACATATTAATAACAGGCAAGACCAATACATTGTGAATGATGCAGCGAATCACATCTTAGTCATTCTGATAGAAAATATAAAACATACATAGCCAATGGAAAGAAATCGATCATTTATCCATCTATTTCTCATTTTACAGGTAAAACTGATAGTACAAAACTCAAAGACAGACTGATAGAGTAACTTTGAAACATTACCAGGCTCGTCAAACTACATGCAGCATGCTTGATAGTAAATCAGAGAATGGTAAGACTCTGGTAAACGAAGATGGAACCAATTTAACAATCATTGTAGTTATTCTAAAAGTAGTAACTAATAAATAAGTATATATCAAAATTATGATATCATACAATCTATGAATTGAGAAGCTTTCTTATCAAATAATATCATTTACCATATCAAATATACTGATAAATAAATTTTATCTTATTGAATTCATGTAAATAGACTAAAGAAAATGTAACTAGGGATATAAAGATACAAATGAACAAAATTGTAATGCAACTCTAATAAAAAAATATTTAGCATGCATATAAATATTAGATTTTTTTCATGTACACATGCGTATAATTGAATTCATGAATCTATATTGACGTAGGACTTGGAAATTACAAGTTATGTTTATATAGTAACATAATCTGTCATAAGTGAAGATACAACTATAAACCATGATAACTTAGAAATATATGCAACACCTGTTCAAGGTCTTCAGCAAGCTTTTTCCTCTCAATTTCGTTGTGTGTCTGCCGTTCCATCAGTTCTTGGCCTCGGAGCTCAAGATCTCTCTTCTGTATTTCCAGCTGAGATTTAAGCTTCTCGTGATCTTTGGATATCCTCCTAAAATGATTTCGGGCACTTGACTCAATCTTTTTTGTCTCTAATCAACACGAAAGGGTATATCAGATATACAACTCCATGTAATGTTATGTGGAAGAAATCCAAACTTTACACATGAAAAACCTTCATTGTAAGCTTGACGAATGTTATCATTTTCCTTGATCGACTGGTGCAGAGAGGTTTCTGTCTCCTTTAATCTACTCTCCATCTCCAGCAAGAGCAATTGCTTAGCCTCAATAGCATTTGTTAACTTATGGATAAGCTTGTTGGTCATTCGGACGTCTTCTTCCATAATACCTGAAATGGTTCTAAGATCTCCAATCTTGCGAAGATGCTCTCCGACAATGTCATTAGAAATATAATCATCTGC
>JAYDZE010259622.1:0-19607 GCA_034509125.1 Monilaria moniliformis
CCCTCTAAAATTAGCGGGCTAGTCGGGCCAGCCCAGCGGGTTCCGGGTTATGGGCTAATCGGGTTCGGGCTAATCGGATGCGGGCTAATCGGGCCGGAATCTTTATCGGGTTATAAATTTTCAACACTAACCCTCTAAAATTAGCGGGTTAATCAGGCCAGCCCAACAAGTTCGGGCTGGACTGACATCCCTAACTCTAATACAAACTTATCAACATAATTATATATAGTCTAAATAAAATAACAAAAATATGTCGTTTTCGAGTATAAGATGAATAGTTTTAATAATTGATACTCCAGATTGATATAATTATTTATTTCATGTCTCAAATGAATAGATAAAGGATAAAAATCATATATTTATAAGCCAATCACTCGTCAAAGAATTCCATTAGAATCTGCAAAAAAAGAAACCCCATATTTCAATGGCTCTCAGAAACTATACACACCCCTAATCTCTAAACCGTAAAATGATCATCGCTGAACCGTTCTAAACCTAACGACAACGAGTTGAATCATCATCGCACCTCTCATTCAATAATCACCGCAACTGCCTGTGGGTGTGTGCCCGGTACAGCTTTAGCATTTGTTTTTTCTCTTTCTGGTCGCAGGACGCAGGCATTTGCTGCTGCCTTCGCCTTTCGTTTTCTGGGCCCGGGTATTGCGTCGCTGCCAGTGGTGGAGGAGCTGGTTTTCGATCATCTCGAGAGGAAAAGTGGTGTGAGAAATGGATGGTTGGGTGTGGTGTTTTAATTTTTAAATTTTCAGAATTTGGGGGGATTTTTTTGGGGGTGAGCATTTGGTTTTCAGTTCGGTTTTTTTGCCCAAATCGAACCGAACTGAAAAATCAATTTTTTTTAAAACTAAAACCGAACCGAACCGAATTACCCAAAAAATCCAAATCCGAACTATGAAAATCGATCTGAACCGAAAAAACCGAAGTATCATAAAATTGTCCGAAAAACCGAAAATCCAAAAATCCAAAAAATTCATGTATATATATTTATATTTATGTAAAAATATAAATATATGCATATACTAAATATATGTACATATATTTAGTTATTATTATATTATTTATATATATATATATATATAATATTAAATATAAATTCGGTTTTTCGGTTTTTTTTTTCCGGTTTATAGTATATCCGAACCGAGTCGAACCGAAAAGTCGAAATTTGTGAAAAATCAAAACCGAACCGAACCGTAATCCGAAAAAAAACTGAACCAAATTTTAAATTTCGATTTGGTTCGGTTCGGTTCGGTTCGGATATTCGGATTTCGGGTATTTTGCTCACCCCTAGTTTTTGTATAGAAGTTGTGAAATGAGAATGGTGCATATATAATAATTCACAAGACAGTAAAATCATTTGATTTCGAGATGGAAGGTTATTTGTTAATATGATTTTATAATATATGAATACAAATGGATGAATATTGAATAATAATGAAATTTGTGAATACAATAGTCCCAATTGTATCGTAGTTAATCAAATCCAACTAGAGGGATTAAATTTATTTATTCTCCCTGTTCTTGTATTTTTGTTCATCACACTTAATTTAATAATTAGAATACATATAGTTTTTAAATTATATATGAAATTGTTCACTCCATACCTAAACCACAACGAGAAAAAGTTTAAGAATAAATTTAAGGTTTCATTCTTTTAAATTCTCGTACAGTGTACGAGCAAACTGCCATTTAATTTTGGTGCACCCTCTGGATTACTATACTACAAAATCATAATAATTACACAAAATTAGTATGAAGTATATTTCAAGGATATTTATTAACATTAGCTAGTTATTTTGAAATTGCTCCTTTTCAATATTTCACGAAATTATTTCAGAACATTGACAAAGTTGGAATTATTGGAACAAGATCGGGATTTCCCCAACAAAATAATAATAAAAAAAAGATAGTTTAAGATAATTTTTATACATAATATATTAAATAATTTGAATTTTTTTACTTTTACTATTCTTTTTCTTTTTTTTGTTGTTGATAGATTTATGGTATTTTCGGCTCAAGTACAGCAATCAATAAATAAGAAGACTGCTTTGTTACAAACTCAATTTTTTAGGGTGAGTAGATATGTGCATTGAATTAAGGGAATAAATTGTAGTTGTATATCTCTTTCCTTTTGACTTTAATTGGGCGTTCCTACTTTTATTTGTAAATGTTGAAGTTCCTATGTTTCATTTTTTTTTTAATATCGTGTCGCTAAATTTCGTTTGTAAAAGCAAAATCTTTTACTTTAATTGTATTTATGCATGACCTAATTATTTAGACATGAAAGTTGTTTCAAGCTGGGATCAATTGTCTGGTATATTATTGCCCAACACTTCGGTTAGAAGTTAGAACACATGATCGATTTTGTAAGTTGAAACTGAGGTTGCTTTCAGTCATGATGATTACTCAATATTGGACCTTTTCAATTGTTGTCTCAAACAAAGAAAAATGACATATAATGGAAAGCAAATATTAATTATTTTATTTCATCTTAACATTTCTTGATCAATTCATTTACCTCTCTCGCATCTTATTGTATAATCGTGATTTACATAATATGCACGTCCAATAGCAGCTATGAGTTTTCCTCATTATTAGAGAAAAGATCTTTTAGAATATCATGTATATGACCCCTCCCTGTCTCTTTCTCTCTCCATTTTTACAATTTAACCTTTGTTACGAACACATCACCACTATCTCCTGCAGCATTTGTGCCTAAAGTTGGTTTATGGTCTAATTAGGGTTGAAATTGTGTGGTTTTTGTTAATGATTGGTGCGAGACTTCAACTTTTGAGTAGAATTTAACAAATCTTCTTTGTATGTACAAGAGATTTCTATGTGACTTGACCATAAAGCAAGACCCATAATTTTCTTGAATACTAGTTTATTTTGGAGAAAGACGACTTTAAAAATATGCATGCCCTTTACATCATCTTCAATTCGTTCGTTCATATATTTTTTTCTTTAGCAAGTTAAGGATGTAATTTCCGATGACTCCCCTAGAAACATTTTCCAAATATAATTTGCATTTTCTAAGCAATTTTCCACCCACACATTTTGTTTCTCAACATAAATTTTTCATTCATATTTCATGCAGAATTCCTTACACGCCTCACAACTTGAAATAAATATTTTCTTTCTATACTTTTATTAATCGAAATATCTACGCAAACGTCTGATTTGCCCTAGTTATTTTCATTCGGATTTTCCCGACTAGGTTGCATTTGACCAGATATTAAAATAAAATCCAAGGTAGCTCGGTTGTTAAAACAATTTGTCTTCAATTAATAGATCAGGGGTTCGATTGAATCATCTTGTGTGGGTAAGTTTGCTTCTAAAAAAATCAACTTTATCAAACATTCTACTCATCAATTCTTTTGAATTTAATCACTGGTGTTGCTCAATTTGTCTCTAGCTGTCAAAAATCGTAGACCAAGAAGTGGATAAATTTACTCGTTCACCCTTAATTATTGCAAGAAAATTATAAAAAAATTGCAAATCTGACATCATTTTTCTATAGAATTATGAATTAAGACACTTATTATAGCACAAAATTTATATTGAAATAGGACACTTATTCAGAAAGATGGAGCTATCTCGGTTCCGACAAATTCTAGAACAGAGACAGTATATACGCGGCAACAGCCAGCTGCAGCAGAGCAGAAACATTTGAAAGATATCAAACTTACTCACAGAAAAAACATGTACATGTGCCAAGTTCAAGATCCAGATTAGCTGCCATCCTCTTTAATACAATACAATTCCCAGCAGCATGTGACACTGCAACTTCTGCAATTAAAATATTCACTGCAACTCTTATATTTAACTTCTTTTTTTCAGTTTCCCTATAGGGTTTTGGACAGCGACAACATACATCACAGACAATAATATATTATGACATGAAAGTCGGTATATGATTTAGGACTACAACTTTGGCAGCTATTATAAAATGGCATAACATCACAACACAGAAAAAACTGTTTTGTCAACACTGTATCTGGCAACATACACACTTAATAGCTCACTCACCTTCATGCAGTGAAAGCTTCTCCACGGGCACCACAACATGCTGGTGGTGATGTTCACATGAAACCTAGTTGGAGGAGAAATGGTTAAAGATCATTTGCCAGAACAACATCGTACAGAAGGTCATAGGATGATGTATTTCTCGGGTCTACGCATGAATGGATATGGCGTATATGTTCATTTACAAAGCGCATGCTGGGCCGTTCAAGAGTGTAGCTAGACCTTTGAGCACAAATAGGAGATAACTGACTGATTCTCCATGTTTTTTGCTTTTTTCGCTCATCAAATTGGGCGGGAAATCAGGCAGCAGCCTGGTAAAAGTTCTGAAATTTGTCAATTCATTGTGTTCGAGTTTGTCTCAGTTGATCATTGCTTTGGGAGCTACAGTGAGTCAAATGACATTTCTAATAGCAACAAACCAGTTCAAGTAAGAGACTTCCCTGCCCATTCTCTTTGTCTTCGCTTTTCCTTAGCTTGCATTTTGTTAAATTTCTCTTTCCCTTTTTCCAGAAGAGGGTCATGTACTACATAATCATTGGGATCATTGCTCCTCGACATATTATTCTGCAGAACAAAGAAAAACTTCATGTTAAGAATCTAAAGTACGATAGCGAACATATATTTCTGTAAGAGGATCAGGTTATAAGAAGGCTTCAAATATCATGCAATAACACATGAAAAACTTGGACAGGAAAATTTATCATCAGAAATCACGGAGCAGCCAACAGCTACAAGCAGTGAACAGACAATTACCTTGCCAAGCTCAGGAGCAAACTTTAGCTCAACCCCCATCCAGCCAGACAAATCTTCACCCTTGGCACCAGCATCATCACCATTCAATCCTTTGAATTTGGTTGAGAAAGCAGACTTAAATTTCTCGAGTTTTGCTAAGACCTAATACACATGAATACACCAAACTATTAAAATTGCCAAGCTATGGAATTAAGCAAAGCAGCAGAAAAGGAATAGCACAAGAGCTGTAAGTGAAATAAAACTAGAGAACAAAAAATAATATGCTCCTGCACTATTATTTACATCACTACTGCTACATTCCAATAATCATTAGACAGTTCTTATATAACTATAGCACAACATCCAGCTTGAATATTTAAAATGTATGTTGTTCCCATACCCCTAACATATTAGTTCATACATTTGGATATTAGGCAGATTTTCTCTTTCTGTCATACCATAAAATTTTGGGGTCTTTTCCTACTTTGCAATTTTTGCACTTCTCCCCTACTCCGCAAACAGTACAGATGCATACTGTCCTTAGGTAGCAGATTCCAATAACGCAAAATAAACAGATGAAGGAAAATATCCTGAAATATAAACAAATAATGTCATAAACATAAAGAACCTAGAGCATACATCTTCTTCATGTCCCTGAAGCCTGCGCTTCTTCTGCTTGTGCAGCTGTCTCGATCGTTCTGCTTCTCCAAGCAACTGTAAATCTGCATCTGCATTAGCCAAGCGCTCGGCCCTAGCTTCAGAGCCTAATCCTTTTTTCTTCATTGACAACTTATCTGCTTTTGGCTTTTCATCACGTTCATCAACTCTGGACCTGGCAAGTGCAGGTCGAAAGTCTTATGGCCAAGATCCTGATAAAGTTGACCAGCTCACAAAAAATTAAAAGAAAACATCAAATGTAGCTACTTATCGAGTTATGCAAAATTTATCACTAAGTATTCATATGACTACAATCAGGGGCGGAGGCAAAAATTTGTTTTGGTAGGGGCTGTATATTCTAAATTTCGAGACAATAATTTCCCTATATTTCGTTGTGATGATAGAGACTTTTGCACAACAATTCACACAAATACCAAAAATTCAACTATGTTATACAAATAAAAAATAAGAAATTTTATAGGTTGGTAGGGGCTTAAGCCCCTCCTTGCTTTTATATGTGTCCACCAATGACCACAATATTCAGTGTTTTATATGTCTCCGCCAATGACCACAATATTCAGTGCTCAACCAATTTATCCTTGTCAGTGAGAATGACAAATATAGCCGATGGAAGTAACAGGTTTGCTAAAGAGATGTAAAGGAAATGGAAAAGGTTGAATTCCCTTATTAGCACTGATGAGACTGACTGACTGAATTAGCCCTTAACAAATTGGCATAAAAATATTAGGTCCGAATTTCAACAATGATAGCAAGAGAAATTCATGGAGAATACAGTGATACATATCCATCAGATAATGCTATGATGCTATCTGATCTTTTCACATCAACTTCTATGGACCTCGATTGGGAAAAGAAAGATATACACTAAGCATAAACAATGTACCTAGATGCAGGTGGAGATGTTGCACGCTTCTGAGAAGCCATACGCTCTGCTGATGCAAAAAGATGAGTTTAAATATTCAAGTCCAGTCAAGTAACCAAACTATGAATAATCAAATACTATCAAAAAATTGGCGCACCATTGCACAAGCCTTTCTTAGTTGGCTTGTCTCCTAGCTCCTGCATTCTTCTTAGTATCTGCTGACGCATTCGTGCATCAAAGCTGAACTCATCTTCATCACTGTGATCAGGAGAGTCAGAAGTGCCAACACCTAATTCTTCTTTATGCTCTTTCTTTGCGAGAGCTTCCCTCACCATTAACTGTGATTCCCTTGATTTCTGGTCTTCAGCTGAGTTCTGCAAAAGATAAGTTGTACCAGTTTTGCATGGATTAAATTATAATTGAGAGCACTGCATATGCACTTGAATCTCCATGGTAAAAAAAATGAGGCATCCAACTTAGGTATCCAAAAGGCAGAGAACAGTAAAACAAAGTATTAAGGAATGAATTAGATTCTCTAACCAAAAGATTGAGAAGCCCTCTATTCAAGAATTGGCATTGCACTAATGTTAGCTAATATGAATATATGATAATGCTCTTAATGATTAAAGTTAACAATTTGGTGCACGTTTAACATTCAAATTCCTATTCTCCAGATCTTATATTCTCAAGCACTGAAAAGACAGTTATTGTCAGCACAAAGCTTGGAGAAATACTAAATTAAAATAATCTACCAACACTATAACATCATTACCAAATCCTTTTCAAGGCCATCTTTTAGGAGCCGGGGATCATTCAAAACGTCATGACTACTTTTTATTCTAGGATTGGCAGCTGCAAGTTCCTTCTCCTCTTCTTCAGCTTCTTCCCCAAATGAAAGCAAGTTCAGTTTTCTGTACAATAGATCAAATCAAACATTATATTATAACTTACAGAGCAGAAAAGGTACCGCAAAGCAGTATTATGTTCCTCATCGAGGATCAATCAACCTACTTGACAGCCTTCTGCTTTGGTTCTTTCTTTTCAGATGGTAGTGAAGACATTGTAGAGATTACTCTTGGGACCATGTCATCAAATGGATTCCATAACACCTGAAGCAGAGTTGACAAAAAATTAAGCAACAGAATAAAGTCACACGACTAAACAAAGAAGCTTCACCAAGACAAACTAATACCTCAGCAGAAAGAATCTTAGGAAGAGGGTCCACCGGCCTATCACTTTTATCACACTCTACTTCACTTAAAGTTAACAGGTTATATATTGAATCTCCAGTTATCTGTGAAAAACAATCAGATTAACTGTCAATGCAAGATGACAAGTATCAGAATGTGAGTAATATATGAAGGGGCATACATTACCTTTCCGAAAATTGTATGCTTCTTGTCAAGCCAGTCACAACGATCCAATGTTATAAAGAACTGGCTGCCATTTGAATTGGGTATGTCAGGCTTATTTGCACATGCGACCAAACCCCTGTGCTTAAATCGTAGACGAGAATGAAACTCGTCAGGAAACACACTACCATAAATACTCTCACCACCTGCCGCATAAAATAGGGATTCTAGTCAATTCAAAGCATAAGGCAACAAAAAAATCAGATCAAAGAACCACACATCATGTCAAAAATAAAAATCATGTTTCTAGGCTTCTATCTTAAAAGCAAAATAACAACAAATAACAAGGCGCTGGGGAACACATATTTTACATCATGATATCAATTAACTTCCAGGAGAACAAACAACACAGAACACTCCACATATGTAATAAGGCCACAAAAAGCAAGTTGCACATACAGTATACTGTACACCATTCATAATTACCCCTAATACAGAAGTTCTCAATATGCCAACCACTCAAATTAAAAAACCTAAAAACAATGAAGTCCAGAACGTATCCATATTTCATTCCGACGTTGCTTAAAGATTGCTAATGACACAACTGACATTGAAGACCGACTAGCACTGCAAGTCTGCAATTTACATAAACTAGCATATCTAAGCTCCGGGTCAAACAAAATGCACACTAATACTGATATCTTCACTTTAAAATTTCCAACAACTACCCATCATTCTCTTCCCTCTCCATTACCAAATTCAAACAACACATTTCAGCTCAGAAATTCACACTAACAGTTAATATACATAAACTAGCATATCTAAACTCTGAGGTCAAACAAAACGCACACTAATACTGATATCTTGAATATCTTCACATTACAATTTCCATCAATTACCCATCATTCTCTGTCCTCTCCATCACCAAATTCAAACAACACATTTCAGCTCGAAATTCACACAAGTAGCTCACAAAATCAAAAACAAAAAACCCGAAGTGATTAGTACCTTCTCCAGTTCCGGTGGGATCACCTCCTTGAATAAGAAACGACTTGATCACGCGGTGAAAAATAGTGTTGTCGTAGTAGCCTTCGAGGCACAGCTGCACGAAGTTGCGGGCGGCCTTCGGCGCCTCCTTCGGCCACAGCTCGATGTCAAGGGGGCCCTTCGACGTCGTCAATATCACCTTCCCTTTCGTTGGCGGTTCCAACACGTACACCGTCGACATTCTTGGTTAGTTCCCAATTGAACTATCAATGGCAGAATTTGTTCGATTCAATTGGCGTCAGTGGTGAGGTGAATTTGTGATTGTGACAAACGCCCTTGTTCTAGGGTTCAAATTGGGGGAGGCTTATATGAGAAATTGAAATTTTGGTTCGAAACGACGGCGGGTCGTGAATTTTTTGGCTTTACTACCCCTCAATAATTTGATAATTTCAATTCTCTCCGTTTTTTGTTTTGGGCCCTTTTGGCACGACGGATAGGATATGTTAGGTTAGATTACGAGACAAGATAGTAGACCCAATTTTTGGTCAGTCATTTGATTAACCTGGATTATATTTTTGGTTATCTGTTTGATAATAATGTTTGGGGTGCAGTTAAAGTATATATAATGACCTAAATACCCCTAGATAAATAACAAAATTACCGAATATGCTCATCCTTGATCGAATGCAAATACCACCCTATTTTGAAAGGTTGACGGGTATTTAGGGGAAAGCTTGGTTTCGTTTCTCAATTTGAAATTTCCGCTCAAGACTAGGGTTTTCAAGAGATTCTTTCTCGCAGCTACAACAAATCCATCTATTATCAAGTGGTCATGATCTGCCCGTTTTTCCTTCACCCTCGAATGTGAAATCGTATCGGTAATCCATTTCTACTTCCCTTACCACTAGTCTGTTTACGTGTTGTACGATTATATGTATGATGTGTCATTTGGCCTTACGTTTAAATTGCTTCTATGAGTCTCGATTATACTAAAACTGGGATTCTTACGAAAAAGCTTTACATGTTGCCAGCAAAAATTATGGCGGATGGGGTTCATGTTATAGTGTTGATTTGAGCTTTGGGACACAAGGTATGGGCCCAAACTTCTCTTTGAATGTCAATTTTATTTAAATGGCCCAAGATTTTTCTGTAAACCAATACAATATTTTTGCGACTGTCGTCCCTAATTTGTATTTGCCCAGGTAGCAACGACCTTGGATGTCCTAGGACTCAGATGAGTAAGAGGACTAGACGCAGTTGGTCGTTGAGGGAGGTAGAGATATTGTTTTCCACGCTGAGAGAGCTTGTGGCTCAAATGCGGGAATCTGATAATGATTTTCGTGTAGGCTACTTGAACAAAGTCGAATAAGCTATTCGCCATGAGTTTCCATCCACTGATTTAAAGATCAACCAGAACATCATATCAAAGATAAGTTCTTGGAAGAAGAACTACTACTCATTACAGGGCATCCTGTGCCGCAGCGGAATCAAATTCAATCTAATGGGTGATCATGTGGTTGATTGCAAACCCGAGCAATGAGATCAAATTATCAAGGTCACTAATTGTTGCACGCTCTGCATAATTTCAGTACTTTGATATAATATACTTGTTGTTTACCTTTGACATCGTCACAATTGGCTGCTTCAACAGATTGATCCAATGCTCGGTTCATCAGTAACAAGTCATGGCCATACTGGGAGTGTTGTAAGGAGATTTTCGGCAAAGATCGAGCTAATGGATAAAACAGAGGACGATATGGAAGCCGTGAACGATCTGTGTGCAAATAAGAAAATAGAATGAATCGGCACCGCTAGTGATTTGAGCATCAATTTTGATGATCTATGAGTTACTTAGCCAGATGCACGATGACACTAACGCTTGCCTACAGAGTCTATCCGAGCGGGTAGGATATGAGGTTAACACCAACAAGACTATAAAAGAAGTTTTCGATATTCTAAGTAAGATGCATGGGTTTTCTCTTGATGAAAAGTTTGATATCTGCAAGATCCTAGTCAAGGAACCGGAGCGCCTCGACCTTTTCATAGATTTTCTAAACGGTGCATGACTAACTCATGTTATGCGAATCATGCGTGAGAAGCATCAGAAGACGTCGTAGTGTATATTTGTTCGGTCATAATGTAGGATACGTAGTTGGGCAAGTAAGTAGATCATATTCGTATTTTGTCTTTCGAACTAGTATGACTTTTGTTCCCATGTATGCTTGTAAATTTGGACTGTTGTAGTTTGGTTTTTGGGATGGTATACAATGTTATCAAATCAGCATACACGATCGGTTGATGAAAATCCTTGCACAATATGGCTACATTTATGTAGTAGTGTATGGCAGATAATCTAATGCTCTTGCCAAATGATCCAGTTTTTGGTGCCCAAATAATCTCATGCTCTTGAAGCCGTATGTTATCGCCATTTAAAAATTCATATTTGGGACAAACTAAACGAGTAAAGTATTACTTCATCAGAACGCAATACAATATTTAAACACATTTAAGCAAGCTATCATTATACGGTATTACGCCGAACGCGAAACACTCATATCTGACTACAACCACTATGGAATGAACTACATTGTCAAATGAAGACAATTTTATGTAATAAACACACACCCACAATATGAATACGCCATGTATGCATTACATACACTCGTATGAGCATACTAAGAGATCAGAACTGCAACAATGCATCATTTGAATGCGTTACACCACTATTTGCTAGGACTGGACGATCCACATGAAAACACGTGATGACCGTGGTGGAGATTTATTGGTACCCATAAACTTCAGTGGGCATGCATTTTGCAAGCGATGTGTTATTTCATCGTCTTGGCCGACAACATAATAGTATTTTACATTTTCATATGTGGACTGCGCATCCAACGGCTTCGACGTATCGTTGAAAAGTTTCTTACATTTTCATATGTGGACTGCGCATCCAACGGCTTTGACGTATCGTTGAAAAGTTTCTGGCATATTCTCGATGATTGTTGCCCTTGTGAGGATGTTACATCTTCACTTCTGGGATCCATCGTTTCACAATCGTTGTGTGTATCCTCGCCCGAAATTGCTGTGTTCGAAATGACAATAACATTTCTATCGTGTTCCGCATTCACAACATTCGACCCAAATAAAGTGGCCAACCTCGTAAACTCTGGTTCACCACGGTGGTAATATGCTCCCGCAAACTTGTTATTCTACACATCAAACAATACACATATGATAGTATTGATTTGAACTAATTGCTCATATGATCAATGCAGTTAATGAACAAATACACATTGAAAAAAGATTTCCAATTTTTTCGGCAACAGTCACAATGTTGAAATGAATATCTTAATAAGTCTCAGCTACATCGACAATTTTTTTGGATATACGATATCGATTTTCTAAAAATTACAATCGGCCGTAAAGCGCATCCCATGAGAAACAACATCCAACTTGTTCCTTGTCGACCATCTTTGCTACGTAGATCGACACATTATCGGCGTCGACAGCGACTATGAGCTCAATTTTTGGGTTCGTTGAACATTCAATTTTGAGAGAGGGAAAGGGTCTCGACTAGTAGGATTTCATCGCCGAAAGAAAGTTATGATGCAAATTGAAGGAGACGTGATTATGGTGGATGAGAGGAGTCAATGGCGAAAGAGGGCTTTTGTGGGAAACAAAATGTAATCGGGGTTTAGAGTGAAGAGTCAAATTAGCTAACACTGTGTAATGGTGCGATAGCTAATCTGTCCAAAAAGTGATTTTTAGCGGGGACACTTTTTTCTCACATACTTTTAAAATTATGATTTTTAGATATCAAACACCAAGTTCAACCAAGATAAGGCCTTAATTTTAAGCTTATCTAAACTATCAAATAAGCCCTAAGATACATAACTCGATATTTGAAAAAAATGATCAAGCAAAACGATTGTGAATTCCAACGGCAAAAGAAATAACATAAAAAAGAAATAGCAACCATAATAACTAATTTTTCAGGGGCCACAACACAATTTCACAAACATTGCAGGACAAAACTTGCTTCTCTTCAAAATTTTAAAAATACCCTTATACTCTTGAAAATATGAAGCAGGCCCCAACGAGAAATCTCACTAAAATCAGATAAAATCTCACTTTCCAGATCTCTAACACGCTCCGATCGAATTCAGGGCTTTAAGAATGACGGCAATGGCGTCGCCCGAAGCTCCGGCGAACGACGACGTGTCGGCGGAGATGAATCTCCTCCCGCTCGCCTCCGCCGCGCAGCAGCCTTACGTCTCCGAGCTCCTCTCCTTCACTCTCGATCGCCTCCATAAGGTATTTGCACGGCTCTCGTAATGCTTAATTCGCGTCTTCGGATTTGGAAATTTTCTGTAGTGATTGTGATAGTTTTGTCTAAGGAACCGGAATTGCTCAGAGTAGATGCGGAGAGAATACGGCGGCAGATGCAAGAGGTGGCAGTGGGGAACTACCGCGCATTCATCGCGGCGGCGGATGCGTTGCTCGAGATCCGAGAGGAGGTTTCTTCGATTGACAAGCATCTCGAGTCCCTGGTAATTTTGGTTTTTGTTTTATAATCTGATCCGATTTGATGAGTTATTGAGCTGGCATTGCAGCTATTGACATTGTAAACTGTATATTATAAGCTGTTCGGGAAGATATGGAGTGAGAATAGAAAATAAGATAGCAAGTATGCCGTAAATTGTAGATTTCGAGGTTGAATTAGCTCTGTTACTAATTAGACTTGAAAATGGAGTACCTAGAAATTTTGGGAGACAAATGCTTTTGGCGCAGTCTTTACGAGGCTAAGACGTGTAGAATTCACGGATTTTCTCGTCTATTTTTGTGGATCATATTGTGGAGTAAGGTCTTTTGCTGGGTAGAGTTCATAAACATGTTATATGTTGGAGCAGTTAGCTATGAGAGGTTATGTCTGGATGAAATTTTGGGATGCATATACTAGGATAATTAAATCCTAAATGCCACATTCATTACATGCATACGAGCTACATGTTGTTGAGGATGATCATGCTATTTTAATATGAGCTGAACTTAAGAGATCTTTCAAGAGTAAGCTGAATATCATTTTCCCCTGCTGGATAGAGTACAAACAATGCAGCAAGAGTTTTGACGTGTATACCGTACTTGTATATCAAGAAGTGTTTGTTAATCTTATAAACTGATAACCTTTAGGAAATTTATAGGGGTAAGTTACAGGCTAGTGTCTTAATATAGTGAAACAATTGAAAACTGGAGTGGCTATAGTTGATCTTTTCATTGCGCGAGTTTCCTTGTTACGAGTCATCATGCTTTCACTGAGATCCCTAGATGTTTGGACTTTTTACAGATTGCTGAAATTCCAAAACTAACATCCGGCTGCACTGAGTTTGTTGATTCGGCTGAAAATATATTGGAAAAAAGGAAGATGAACCAAACGTTACTAGCAAACCAGAGCACTTTGCTTGACTTACTTGAAATTCCTCAACTCATGGACACGTATGCGCCTGCACTTATTTGTCAACATTTAGAATTATCCAATACTTTATGCTGTCTGTGGATATAGCTTAATAGTTTCTCAAAGAATGATTAGCTAGCATTGTGATACAGATGCGTGAGGAATGGCAATTTTGACGAAGCTCTTGACTTAGAAACTTTTGTCGCAAAGCTTACTACAATGCACCCAAAGTGAGTATTTTGTACAATTCTAATAGCAGAATGCATTCCTTTTCATCTGTGAGCTTGCTTGATGCATTTATTGAGGCACCATTTTTGTTTTCTCTTCAAAAAGAATTCCTGTGATTCAGGCTCTAGCCGCAGAAGTTCGGCAGACCACCCAGTCCCTTCTTTCACAGCTTCTTCAGAAACTTAGGTCTAATATTCAGGTATTATATCTAGTTTTAGAATAAGTTGATTCAGTGCAAATGCTAAAGTTAAATGTTCAGCTCTGAGGTGATTAAACTTTGCTCATTATATTGCTTGTAGTTGCCAGAATGCTTGCGCATAATTGGATATTTACGTCGAATAGGAGTTTTCAGTGAATATGAAATGCGCCTACAGGTAGTCTTTTAATGAAATTACTTTCCCATGTGGAATGGATTTTACTTTACTTTGGTGGTTATAGTCACTGATAAATACAATATTCAAGGTGTGAGTTCTGATCCATGATGTCTGGTGTTCAGTTTTTAAGATGCCGTGAAGCCTGGCTTATTGGAATACTTGATGATTTAGACCAGAGAAATCCTTATGAATATTTGAAGGGGATGGTTAATTGTCACAGAATGCACCTTTTTGATGTTGTCAATCAATATCGAGCCATCTTTGCTGATCACACATCAGAGAGTGAAGAAAATTATGATGGTGGGCTTCTCTTTGATTGGGCCATGCATCAGATTACCTTGCATCTGAAGACTCTTAAAGTTATGCTTCCAAAGATCAGTGAAGGTGGATCCCTGTCAAATATTCTGGATCAGTGCATGGTGAGAACCATTGGTAATCATTGATGCTGTATTTATGCCCCTAAAGTTAATGATGTTTCATTTATTTTTTGTGGTACTCTGCAGTATTGTGCTATGGGCCTTGGATGGGTTGGTTTAGATTTTCGAGGGCTGCTTCCCCCACTATTCGAAGAGTAATATTTTTTTGCCCTTTACAAATCTACCTGAGACTATCGCATTTGGCTAGCTCTAAACTTGATTTGTTCATCTTAGCAGAGCAGTTCTTAATTTATTTTCAAAGAATATGAGTGGTGCTGTTGAGAATTTTCAGGTATGATCTTCAAACAAACACCATGCTTTCAAGTTACAATGCAATTATGTTTTTTTTTTCTTTTCTTTCTTTCTTTCTCATTAGGCATATGATTCGGATCCCTATGATCTATTATAACTATATATATGTGTTCAAATACGAACTAGAATATAATTTAGAACTAAGATCGAAAATAAACTGTTGGATATAGAGATCCTAGGATTAAAAAGCATGCTGCGTGGATTTTTTTCTTTAAGTTTGTAACTGTGAAGGGGAGTTTCGTTCTTCTCATTATTTTTGTTTATGATAAGTTACGGATTTTATGGAGATTGATTATGCTGCACAAATCGTGAGAATTTTTCCGCAATTTGCGTTATAATGATAAACAATTAACGTTATGGTATTTACATTCATCGTTATGATAATTTAAATTCAATATTATACATAAGTATATTTTCGAATTTGTAAAGGCGCATTTTATATTAAATGATAGTTGACACACATTCTCTCTCCTAAAATATCTCAAAACTTTAAATTTTATATAACTCTCTCGATTTTAATTATTTTTTCACAAACCACATATCAAATTAAAGGTAATTTTATGAAGAATCTAACGAAATCTTAATTGCATATGTTCACATGAAAAAATTGAATATGTAAGTATTTCGGTGAACTTATTTTTTGTTGAAGTAAATTTAATGTTATGATGATATATATTCCATGTTATTAAGATACAAATTCAATTTTATGTTGAAAAAATAAATGCAGAATCCGGAATCCAAGTTTGAGCAATGCGTGTATCTTTTGCTAAAAATCCACTATAATGATTTTTGAGATTTAATGGAGTTATTGCTCAATGAACATCGCTAACTACTGAAAATAAATAGCGGTTAATATTTTTGTATAACAATTATATCCTTATAATAATTTGTTAATACTTGTATAATGATATATGTTTTTCTTAAATTATGGCCATCCAATTTTAAATTCAATGAATTATATTTGATTTTGGTTATGTACTAAGAGTATGATTTGAGTTTAATGCATCTCTCTCTCTATTTATATATCATTATTAGGCTAAAGGTTTATGGCATATATGTTTTGCTTTATCCAGTTAGTGCTGGATTCCCATCGTTGGGTCCCGTTGCCGGCAGTTGGCTTTCCTGCCAATAGTTTTGGCGACGAGAGTCACGATGATGTTACTCCTCCTGCAAGTCTTATGGAACATCCACCTCTTGCTGTTTTCATCAACGGTTAGCTCAAAAGTTGAAACCCTGTTTGATGTGTTGTGGCGTCACAACACTTTGGTGTTTATTGTATTTCCTTGTGTGGTGGCTGCAGGCGTATCTGCAGCAATGAACGAACTACGCCCTTGCGCTCCAATAAGTTTGAAACACGTGCTCGCTCAACAACTAGTTAAGGATTTGCAGGCCGTTTCTGATACCCTACTGAGATACCACACAACCAAAATGCTCCGAGACAATGAGTCTCAACTTTTCCTTAAACTTTGCCAAGCATTCATCGAGGTGAGATCTGCTTCTGATCTGTCAATTTAGCTGCAGTATCATCTCCGAGCTTCACAGGATGATGCTGGTTGCGTGCAGGTTGCTTTCCCACATTGCTCTGCATGCTTTGGCCGCTGCTATCCTGGTGGAGCTGCTCTGATCACAGATGCCAAGAACTTGGTTGGCGGCATCAGCCGCCTATTTGCAACCTCGCCCTCCAGAGAACTACCAAAACCAGTCCAGAACCACCAGAACCAGAATGCAGAGGCCAAGAATGCATCAGAAAACAGCAGCACCCCTGTGGTCGAAAACGGGGTCCGCCGCGGTATCGAGCGAACGGGAAGCTCCAGCCAAGACGAGAAGGAACCGAATCGTGTCAGTTCAGATAATGAAGTCAAGGCAGCGGCGGCTACTACAAGTGAAGAAACTCAAAAACCACTAGTATCATCAAGAAAAATATAGTTACCCAGAAATTGGCCTTCATTGTAATTATAAACATTTCAACAACTTTTCTTTTGTGATAGCGAGTGATTTGACTTAAAAATGAATCCTTAATGTTGAGCCTGCTTGTATTAGGTTGAGGTTAATTCTTTTTGTAGTATGTTGTTAGACAATTAAAGCGACAGGTGTGGTAATAATTTTGATCCTATAGTGGAACCTAATTATAGATATCTGATTTATCATTTTTACACCCTCAAAATTCCTATTTTCTGTTTATTATTTATAAATTCTCAACTTTGCAAAAAGTTTGATTTATGTCTCGAATGATATATACTAAATGATGAGTTAGCGTGCCGGATTTTGGGTGGATTCTTGACGTCTTTTAGGAGCTGGAAAAAAAAGTTCACTTAAGAATATGACAAATTGGTTCATCATTTTGTAATTGAAATATGACAAACGGATATAAATCAAACTTTGTAAAATTATAGGTATTTTTAAAAAATAAATAAATTGAGGACATTTTCAAAAAACGCTTGAAATTGAAGACACAATCAGAATTAATCCAAAAAAGTAAAACAAAATAAAACAAAATTGATGGGATGGAAATACTATAAACACCCCCTACTTTAATACTATAAACACCCCCTAGTCCCTACTTTAGTTCGTAGTAGACAGACTCGAAGTCTCCTCTCCAGTAGATTTGTGTACAATTTTTCCAAATTAATCCTAATAAAAGATGCAACCAGCATCATCATGTGCTCTCCAATGCATAAATTCGTGATATTAGCTACAAAACCTATTTGATTGCAATTTCTTCTGCTAATTCACAAAAGGTCCGTTTTCTCGATCTTCTTCAATGCTGTTGCCGATTGGTTTTGTTTTCCAGTATCTAACTAGCTCGCGCGCGCGCGCGCATACAAACACACATACACCAATTTAGGCGGAATTGTTTGAATTCTTGAATATTCGCACGCTCTAAGCTGACGTTTGTACTCATTTTGATGGATGCTGCGTATATTTTATCACTTGAACATGTTTTCAGTGTAGATTTGTGCTTTGCTTAAATGGAGATTTTTTAATTTTTGCACTTGTTAGAGCAGTGAATAATTAATTTACTAATGAATTGGAACTGACTCCTTAATATGCCTTTATTATTAGTTCAGTGGAATTATGGAAGATTGCAACTAGATTCATTGTGTCAGGAGTTTGTGGAACCTTATGAATTATAATGCATCTGTTTCAATATTTTTACTTGTAATGCCTTGGATTGGATTTATTTTTTAATTGTGTTCCATTTTCTGTAGCTGAGTAGGGAATAGTGATGGCAGCCACACCAAGCTCTCAAGTAAGTGTTAGTGAGAATCAACAATCACAACATTCGAAAATTCAAATATATGCACCTTCCAATGATGAAGTATCGGCTTTCTGGAGAGGTTGGTACTTCTTTAGCTTCTCTCTCTTCTCTTTTGGTTGAGGTTGGCGTCTTGATTAAATCGGCATTATTTGTTGGCAGAGAAGTACGAAAAAGATGCCAAGAAATACTGGGATATCTTTTATAAACGCCATCAGGACAAGGCAAGTCTTTGGTAATACCAATACAATTCCATGAGTTTAAGAAGAATAATAGTTGAGTTTGTTGTTTTTGCATGTATGAGTCTTCTCCATTGTTTCCAACAAATATTACTGTTTCGGGTTCTCCAAAATGTATAAATTATTTGGGGATCCAGAGAACTGGACCTTGACTTGAGAGGCTGGATACATGATTGCTCGTTTGCTGTGTTTGAATGAGCAAGAAGCCAAGAACTGATCAATTACTCGCAGTTCCTTTAAAGTGCTTTGCATGTGATACTAGTTTTTGGTTTTCATGTTCTGCAGTTCTTTAAGGATCGTCATTATCTGGACAAGGAATGGGGACACCACTTTTCTGTAAGTACAAATGATAGTGATTTGGTTCTATTAAATGAGGCTGTAGGTTATTATTACTTTGTTTCTTTCTCTTTTGCAGGGAGAAGGAAGAATGGTGGTTCTGGAGGTATATCTTCTCATGCATATGAATCTACTAGTTTGATTTGATTTTTGTTACTCATATCCCATTTTTATACCAGACCAGTGTGGTGTTCCTTGTGAGGTTTTTGATTGCTAATTTTAAATGGTTGCTTACCAGGTTGGTTGTGGGGCTAAAAACACTATATTTCCTCTGCTTGCAACATACCCAGATTTATTTGTACATGCTTGTGATTTTTCACCCCGTGCTGTGAATCTGGTTAA
>JAYDZE010259733.1:0-19606 GCA_034509125.1 Monilaria moniliformis
TATATATATATATATATATTATTTGGGGCATCCATAATAAAGGGTATGTTCTTTTATTTTTCTTGAACTATTTATAAATCCCACAATAATGTTTCTCTTAAAATTTTATCCTCTATAATAAAGACTGAGCCATAACTTTTCTTACACTATTCAACTCTTATTTTTATTTATTATTTCATAATTCATATCATTTTCAATTTCATAATTGAAATCAAATTAACTTGAATAATACAATTGAAATTCTAAAATTATTTTCAAAAATTAGAAAAATTTTATTACTAAAAAAATAAATTACATTATTGAAAGTAGTAAAATTACATAAATTAAACTCATAAATTACACAAATGAAACTCTTAAATTACATTATTGAAAATAGTAAAATTACACAGATTAAACTCCTAAATTACATAAGCAAAAACTAAAACTAAAAAAAATCCAATTGTTGCTTCAAATTGTTGACAAGTTAGCGGTGATTCTCGACTTGTTCATTTGTCATTTTAGACGTGTTGAATGCGTTGGCTTTGAGGAACAACTTGAGGAAGGCATCGCGGGTGGTGTTATCTATTGAGAATCACATTTGGCTAATCTCATATGTCGTTGCAGCAGTCTTTTAGGAGGCCGCCTTCCCCATTCTCTTCTGTTTCGCCGCCTTCTGGCCCATGGTGCTGCTCTTACTCGGCTTCTCCCTCAGAATGAGCTCGGTTTCGGTATCTCCGCTTGTACCAAATTGCCCATCGGTCGTGTGCTTTGTACGCTTGGGCTTGACCAACCCGATGCCCGACAATTTTTCGCAAAAGCGAACATTTTCCCACGTCTTGACATAATTGAACGGTTTCTTGTTCTCGTTCAAGTATGTGGACATCACATCTTTCAACGCGTCCAACTCACTTGCTCGCTCCATTTCGATGGAATTGTAGATTGCGCATAATTTGGATAATTTTGGGGTTCACTCTGTCGTAGTGGCCTCGAACCATACGAAGCGGCGTTCGTGTGCGCCTTGAGGGTGTACCTCGTTGTACTTTGTAGCCACCTTTGCCTAGAAATACGTCTAATTCTGTTGGTTGCCGCATACTGCATCTTCGCTCACGTCGACGTATACTTCAAATATACGCATTGTTTCTTATGCAAAGTATGCAATTTGAGCTTATTGCTTAGACTTATCCACTTCGCCGGATAGATTGATGGTGTCGAGATGTGGGGAGGACGAGCCGAAACAAGGAGAATCGTAACCCGCCAATTGAGATGCACCGAAAGCATTTGGATCGTATCAAAAAACGAATAGATTGATCCATTACGACTACAAATGTTGGATCACCGCTTGATGGTTGAGAGTATTAGACATAGTAAAAGAAGAAAATATGAAGTATATGAATTTTGGATTGACAATTAAATGTGTGGTGTTGGGTATTTATAGAAAAAAAGCAAAAAAAAAAAGAAAATAAAATAAAAGTGCAGTTTGAAAAGTGCCATTAGGAAGATTTTTTTTTAAATAGCCGTTGCAGGCTATTAAAAAAATTACGATTTTTTAATTTTTTTTAGATTTACTAAAGAAATGATAAAAATAGAGAAACGAAGCACATTCGCGGGGTGCGAGCCACGCACTCGCGCCTTGATTGGTCGTGGCGCACGAGTGCACGACACGTGCGTGTGAAGGTGTTCCACGACTTGCGACCCATGTAGGTAGCTCGAGTTGACAACTCTAAGCGCTGCAACGGTGGGCAAAAGTTGGCACGGGCGGTGGCTCGTGCATTGTGGGTGCTCTCAGGATCAACCCCTTATAAAATGAATTTTGGTTTTTCTTTTTTTGGCAACACAGTCTCCAATCTATCTATAGTGTAAAATGTCGAAAAAGCCCGAAATTATGTGGTTTAGCAATCCTGAAATTCCTCTGGTTGGCAGTGGATAAGGTGAAGTCAATAATAAGCAAATCTCATCGGAAAAGCTTAAGCTCAGCAGCCAATCGACTGCAATGATGGTGTTACAATTTTGCCACCGCCGCCGCCGGCAATCAGCCACCATGAATTAACCAATTGTAACAAATTCAGGCAGCAGCCATCGGCGACGGACTAGTGGCGATGCTGGTGGTCGGTTGGTCCTTTTACACTCTCAAGACCACTGGATGCGGGCTCTATAGGCGCACTTGAAGGAGTAAGCTACCTGGTAGTGGTGGGCATTGTGGTGTGGTCACTCTACACCAAGACGAAGACGGGCTCGGGCCTCCCCAAGGGGCCTTTTGGCCTCTTAGGAGCTGTCAGGCCTCTCCTATCTATCGTTGTTAGCCTTCATTTTGTGTTCGGCTTGCAATTCTTCGAGCAAGGGTCCATTCCCGGCCCGCTTCCTAGTGGTCAACGTTTTGGTTAGTTACCCTTGGCAGATTTATTCCTTGTATTTATTTTTTATGCATGTATAATGGGTAATGTAATTGAGATAATGATGGGGATGGGATGGGATGGGATGGGGGCCTTGGGCTCCACCTAAAATGTTTGATTTATCATTCTATTTCGATATCACCATGTTTGGATTTATTAAAGGCGGTCGTATACTATTCACTGCATCCCTCCAAACTCCTAAATCTTGTATTTGGTTTTGAGCGCTTGATTGTATTATGTTAATTACTATCGCAATATCAAATGAATGGTAGACTCAAAATTGTATCATACCGTTTCAATCAAATTATAATATTTTATAGATTTCTTATATTATGGTGGTG
This sequence comes from Monilaria moniliformis, assembly GCA_034509125.1. Taxonomy (NCBI): domain Eukaryota; kingdom Viridiplantae; phylum Streptophyta; class Magnoliopsida; order Caryophyllales; family Aizoaceae; genus Monilaria; species Monilaria moniliformis. Next base: position 2,711 of record JAYDZE010259733.1, read on the forward strand.
TAATTATTTCCATATTATATTAATATGGATGGTGCAAATGTGCAGTGATTTCATTTGTATAAATGTTGTGCTTTAATTAATATGATATATCACATGTAATTTGAAAAAATAATATTAAATGTTATAGTATCTTATTGTGGTATATTCTAATGTTAGTGTGTAACCCATAAATTAGTCAAAATTTATAATCATTTTATATTATTTTTATATATGATCATTATATATGAAATGTCTTTATATAAATTATTTGTTTAATTTAATCAAATTAAATTGATGATATAGTTCAAATAATATTAATCTCAACAAATTTTAATAATTAAATATTAATTTTTTATTGGGAGAATAAACATATTCTTTTATATAAATTTTTATTAATTTGATAAAATTTCATAAAAAAAATATGTACATTTAACGTATGATATGATGGAAAGTCAACATTTATCAAATCTATCTATCTACATGTCAATACGCATTATTAACGTTTCATTTTTTTGGCGCCAGTTTTTTTGTTTTTTGTCTTCTACCGCAAAATCAGTCGTCTCTGCAAAAACAAAACTGTCCAACCTCTCTACCAACACTGAAGACCTAAAGGATTTCGCTTTCTCAAATCTCGGTCTTTCTATGGAACGTATTTCCAGCAACAATTTTATTTCACATAATTTCGAGAAAAAAAGTGGTAGACAAAAATGGTCAAAATGACAGTCATCGCCGGCAACATTCATCGCCACTTTATACGGCAGATCTTGTGCAGGAGAACAAGTTCAATGTGTGGCGTCTTTAAGCCCAAAACCATGGTCGATGGATGCTTCAAGTCCAATTGATTAACGGTGATATATAACTCCTCTTTTTTCCTCTTATCTAGCGATTACCCACAAGAAGATAGATCATTTGTGTTCTTACCAATTAATCTTTGCTTTCTCCTAAAATTGGAAAATGGAGGTGGAGACCGATAAATGGAAGCTAATCCCAGGTATGTAGAGCAGCTACATGCTTAATTATCTAGCTATTTTCTTGTCCAGATGTATCTTATTTAATTTCGCTGAGTTTTTAGGCTTAAATATGTTTGAATTGTTAGCTTTGGCCGGATCATTTGCTTATTATTTGGCTGGCAAATACACCCTATTCTACCAAACCCAGTTGTTCATTTGAACACGATCATCCTTGATACTTTATCATCTGTCTCAAGTGAAGCAATTCTTGAGCATTTGGAGAGTGACTAGAGATTTTCTTTATTTGTTTTATGGACTTTCATTTCATGCCCAAATGCAATTTTTCTAACTATGATTATAATATATCATATTTTACATGTATAATTTGTTTACTGAGATAGCAATGAACCAAATGTGGAACTAGAAATGCACTTGTGATAGCAAATGATGGTAGCTGCTTTAAGGTTTTAAATCCTTTCCATAATACTGTTGTGCAATGTTTTTGAGATGTCAATCTAATACTTTGAACAGCATGCTTTTCTATTTTTTAGTTATCTATTTGATATAATCATTTTCATTTCTTCCTCACGTTTATTTAGTTGGAAAACAGGGGGACAAATACAAACTTAACAAATTTTGGTTAAAATGTACATAATTTATGTAATTATTTTTTTGCTATCGTTTTACAGAGTATCACTATTGAATATATTCTTTGTTATATATAAACTAACTCATAAATTCTGAAATTATTAATAATTATAGGTGACTAGCTGATTTTTCTTTTGTCTAATGCATACTATAAGTCTACAATTATCACATATATTAAGTACATGTTAATATTATAGATTCAAATTAATTTATATTTTTTTATTATAAAATTTTATATAAGTTAATAGTTATGCTATATACTTTTTGAAAATTTATAATCTATGATTTTATTTATATAATAATATTATGAATATGTATATGTATATATAAGATTTTACAAAATAATGATAGTGTGGACTAAATGAAAGTGGTGCTCATAAATGATGGTTACATAATGTATGTAAAAAATAATATTTCTGTCTATATATGTGTGTAATATATATACAATTCGATAATAGTTGTCTTTTGTTATTTAAATTAAAAAATGGTTACGTGCATAAATTGGGTGAAAAAGCATTGGGTGAAATGGAGGAGGAGGTAGGTAGGAGTAGGATAGAATCCTCCATCATATAAGATGGAAACGAATAGAATGGGTGATTGAGAATGAGGAGATATTTGATGTATTATTGATAGTAGCTGTAGCAAAGCAATGAAAATTGGCACGAGTTTTTTTGTGTCATCCACTTGTCGAGTTTGACTTGAGAAGTCGTGTACTAAAAAATGGGGAACTAACCTCCTATCATTACCAGACAGAAAAGATAGAGAGGCTGTTTTATAGGAAGGCCAACGAAGGGCGCAGCCCTCGTAAGATAGCCATAATTTCTCTGTCTTACCTTTGAACACGCTTTCCTCTCATTTCATGATCATCATCAAGATTCAAGAAATCGTTCTTGGCGAATTCATTCATGTAATGCACAGAGATCAATGAAGGTGGAGTTTTGGGTTTCGGCTTAATTATATATCATTATGGAGCCTACTCCCCCAACATCTTCATCTTCAACAGATTCTCCGCCCTCTCCTCCTTCAACATCGCCTCCATCAGAATCAACGCCGCCGCCCTCTCCCCCCGCATCAACGCCGCCGCCGCCCTCTCCAGCATCAACTCCGCCCCCGCCGTCTCCTCCAGCATCAACGCCGCCGCCGCCGTCACCCCCAGCAGGCACCCCTCCCCCGCCTTCTCCGACCCCTTCCCCTCCAACCTCGCCCCCTCCAGCACCACCAACTTCTTCCCCTCCGCCTCCCGCGGCTTCAACGCCGCCGTCATCCCCTCCCCCTTCACCTCCCGGCCCCGCAGCATCCGGATCCCCCCCAACACCAACAACATCCGAACCCCCTCCTCTGCCAGCATCTTCCGCCACTCCGCCGCCATCTCCTCCCGTCCCCCCGTCAACCCCGCCCCCTGCCGGTCCCTCGCAAAATCCCCCCCCGCAAGAAGCTGATTCCTCGGCATTGCCTGCAATCCCTCCACCCCAGACAAAACCTATTTCTCCAGAAACACCCTCCTCGCCGCTTATTCTCTCTCCCAACCCTCCACGCCCCCGCCCCGCCGGTTCGCCCCTGACTCCTCCACCGTCACGAGATTCTCAGAATATTAATGGAGTTATCATCGGCGGAGTTGTTGTGGGAGGAGTAGTGATCATTGCACTTCTCTTTGTGATCTTCTGCCTCGTGTGTAAGCGGAGAAAAAGGAAATCCGATCGTTTAATGGATCCTGCACGCCAGCCTAACGGCCAATACTATAACCAAGATCCGTCGCAGTGGCGTGGTCAGCAGCCTATGGATCCAAACATGAAGCTCCATCCCCCCGCCGGAAGTTTCATGGGCGGCGGGTGGGCCCCTAATTCAAGCGGCGAATTCAGTTCAGGATATTCAGGGCAACATGGTGTCATCCAATCACAAAACATGGGAGGTATGTACCAGTTCAGCTACGAGGAGCTTGCCACCGCCACCAGTGGTTTCTCTCAAGCCAACCTGTTGGGGCAAGGCGGTTTCGGCCTTGTTCACAAGGGTGTTTTGCCTGATAGGAGAGAGGTCGCCGTCAAGAGTCTCAAGAGCGGCAGCGGCCAAGGCGAGCGTGAGTTCCAGGCTGAGGTCGAGATCATCAGCCGCGTCCACCATCGCCACCTCGTCTCCCTCGTCGGATACTGTATTGCTAATGGCAACAAACTGCTCGTCTACGAGTTTGTTCCTAATAAGACGCTCGAGTTTCATCTTCATGGTTCTTTCATGCATTCTCCACTTTTTCCCATATACTTTAAAAAAAAACGAAAAAAAAAACTATTTCATTGCTTATCTCATCCGTATCTATATGTGTGCTTGCAGGGAAAGGTGAAGCTGTGCTTGATTGGGCGACAAGGCTTCGTATTGCAGTTGGCATGGCCAAGGGGCTTGCATACCTGCATGAAGATTGTGTGACTCTACTTCTTCTTTGATTTCTCTATTCTCAAGCCATCCATCTCTACTTATGTTCACTGATTTTGGTGTTTTGCTTATTGTGATTGTAGGTATGCCACGAATTATCCATCGTGATATCAAAGCTGCAAACATTCTTATTGACAACAACTATGAAGCAATGGTACTTATCAGATATATATATTATCCTCTTCGACTTTATGCTAGTATTGATGCACGATGCTGTGACATATCTTTGCAGGTGGCTGATTTCGGTTTGGCTAAACTGACTACCGATAACCACACTCATGTCTCTACGCGCGTAATGGGAACTTTTGGGTGAGCAGTCTATCGCAGATGATTTGTTTAAACTGGATAGCAATTGACGAATGAGTGCAGGTACCTAGCGCCGGAATATGCATCAAGCGGGAAATTGTCGGAGAAATCTGACGTGTTCTCATTCGGAGTGATGCTGCTGGAACTGATCACCGGCCGGAGACCTATCGATCTCTCTAACAGCATGATGGAAGATAGTCTAGTAGACTGGGTTCGTATTACTATTATTTAATATACGATTCCCACACCTCTAATTAATTTATTAATGGGGACATACATACATGTAGGCTCGGCCTCTTCTAACCAAGGCACTGGAAGATGGCAACTTTGAAGAACTGGTGGATCCTCGCCTCGAGGGTAAATTCGTCGACAGTGAGCTCTCTCGTATGGCTACCTGTGCTGCTGCCAGCATACGGCATTCTGCAAGAAAACGCCCTAAAATGAGCCAAATTGTGCGGGCTCTGGATGGAGACTCGTCCTTGGATGACTTGAACGAGGGGGTGAAGCCCGGCCAGAGCGCCGTCTACAACCCCAACGGGGGAACAGAGCTGTACGACACGCGCGCATACAATGCCGACATGTTGAAGTTCAAGAAGATGGTCATGGCGTCTCAAGATTTCACCAGCAGCGAGTACGATGCCGACTCCACCGAGATCGACAACCATTAATTTCATCATCTTATTCCTCAATAACATATCTCCACTCACTTGTATATTTAACTGTCTCTTGGATTTAATTTGTTAAATTCCAAACCAAACTTTTATTGTTTGTTTAAAACCGGACGACGACGAAGATTATAGCCAAACATGTTTTTATAATATATTATCGATATCTTATATTATAAAATTATATAAAGTCTAAACACCTCACAAATATCGTGAACGTATTTTCTAAGCATGAAACAATAAGTTGTTTCTTTTTTAAAATTATTAATATGATGATGAATATTTGAAAATAAAATAAAATATAGCAATGAATGTTAACCATATTTTCATGAATACATTGAATTGCTTATCGCTTACGTTGGAAATGGAGCGGGTGTCGGGTCAGATACCCGACTATGAGCTACCGGATCAATACAGGCTACCGTTAATTATGAAAAAATAAAAATAAAAAGATTGAAAAGTCGCGAGGGAGGAGTGGCTTTCCTGAAATAATCCGGAATTTGTGAGGGCAATATTTAATTAGGTTATTTCCCGCCCATCGCCTCTGCAGACAGAATGGCATTACCTTTAAATAAATAACTGTGCACCTTTTTTTGAATCTATATATTCTTTGTTTCTTTTTGCTTCTCTCCATTCTTTCTGGTCTCTTCCCTCCTTCAGAAGTGACTCGTGAGAGAGAGAAAGAGAGAGGTTGAGAGCGAAGCGAACTTGCAAATTGGTTTGCAGTCATTTTCGTATATTGAGTAAGTAGTTCTAATGTTTGTGTAGGGTTTTTGTTGACTTTTGGGGGTTTTGTTTTTTTTGTTTTTTGTTTTTTGTTTTTTTTTTTTTTTAAGTGTTGTGCAAAATGAAGTTAAAAAGGTTTGTTTCTTTTTTCCTTATGATTTCTACACTTTCTTATTTGATTTTATTTATCTATGACTTAGGGTTGAGAGAAATGGCGGTCGAGGACGAAGTGAAGAGCGATACTGTCGCAGATTCTCCGACCTCTGTACTTGAAGACGAGGTATTAGCATTCACACTTCGGCCTTTTTTCTCTTTGTATTTTTTTGGTGAGATATACTTTAGATGCCGCTACTATTTCCGAAGGCATATGTCAGTTCACTAATTTTTGGTCCGCTGAGCTTATTTTTGACGTTGTGTTTTGGTTTGTTGGGATGAAAATACGATGCTACCTTAGGATAATGTATTTCTAAATTTTAGGCAAAAATGCATGCGCGGAAGTCATATCTATGCATGATAGTGCGAACACAAGAACACCTCCGTCTATATTGCATAATTTCATTTGCCTATGATTTAGAAAATGGGTGCACTATCTCCTCGTCCTTAGGTAATCTTCGTTTTGGGATGATGTTCTGCTAGCTGCCTCAACTCCATCAAACTACATCCCCCCCTTTCGCACCAAGTTAGCCTATTTTGATCATAAAATGTAGTAATGAAATTGATTTGTCGCAAACTTTTCTTCTTTTACTCTTTTACTAGCTTTTTCGTAGAACTGGTTGATCTATGTGGTGTAATTTATTCCTCTACTCACCACGTATTAGAATCCCTTGAACTTGAGGTTGCTAATAATTGAGATATAATTGTTCTATTATTCATTGAGCTTATGGTTTTCTGATTTAACTCTGACTCTGATTCTTTATCTTTTGATGATTTAAAGGATTGCAAAGGGAATTCAAGTGTTAAAGGGGAGGTAGAAGATGTCAAGGAAGGAGGTCATTCACTTGGTTCAAAAACCATGGAGGAGGGGGAAGAAAAGCTGCAGGAAGAGCGGCTGGAAGAAGAAGAAGAGCAGAAGTCTATAGAAGGACCTTGCCTGAATGACACCCAGTTCACGAAATTGGATGAGCTTTTAACTCAGACCCAGCTTTATTCGGAGTTTTTACTGGAGAAAATGGATGATATTACAAAGGTTTCCTTCTCATGCTGAACAAAATTTTGATTTATGAAGATATCTCCGCTAACATAATTTATATTGTGATATGTTAGAATGGGTTGGAGGATGACGAGAATACTGCCAAAGGAGGAATGAAAGGCCGTGGTTCTAAAAGAAAGGCCGGTGCAAATTATAATAATGTACTAGATTTTCCTACCCTCTTCTGGAATTCTTCAGTTTTATTTCTATTCAAATTGTCCTATTTTATCAAATGTAAGTTTGACTGGTTATCATTCTGATTTTGTCACTTACAAGCCACATCATAATGCAACACAACTCCTGTAATTTTGTAGAGAAAAGCAAAGAGAGCAGTTGCAGCTATGCTTACGAGAAGTAAAGATGGTTGTTCTGCGGAAGATTCAACCCTTACAAATGTAGAGAAAGATGAGAAAGAGCAGGCAGAATTGGTACCTCTGTTGACTGGTGGAAAGTTGAAAACTTATCAACTTAAAGGTGTAAAATGGATGATCTCATTGTGGCAAAATGGACTGAATGGGATCCTTGCTGATCAAATGGGTCTCGGTAAAACAATTCAAACTATTGCTTTTCTTGCTCACCTCAAAGGAAATGGATTGCATGGGCCTTACTTGGTTATTGCTCCTCTCTCGACTCTATCAAATTGGTTGAATGAGATAGAGAGGTATATGATCATTCCTTCTACATGTGATGATTGAATATTCTTATTTTTTTTTCACATGATATGAATGTAATATACATGACTGCTTGAATCTGTTAGGTTTGTACCCTCAATGAATGCAATCATTTACCATGGTGATAAGAATGAGAGAGCTGAAATTGCAAGGAAGCATATGCCTAGAACTATAGGTCCTAAGTTCCCTATTGTCATTACTTCTTATGAAATTGTAATGTTTGATGCAAGACGAGTACTGAGACATTACAGCTGGAAATACATTGTTGTTGATGAGGTATATGTCAATTTTTGTGATATGTTTTTTTAATTTGGTGTGAATTCCTGAAGTTTAGAATATTGATGTGTTGCATGATTTGTTCTGAGATATATTGATTCTTGAAGGGACACAGATTGAAGAACTCAAAGTGTAAGTTATTGAAGGAATTGAAACTCTTACCCGTCGAGAATAAGCTTCTTTTGACTGGCACGCCACTGCAAAACAACTTGGCGGAGCTCTGGTCGCTGTTGAATTTTATTCTTCCTGATATATTTTCATCCCATGAGGAGTTTGAATCATGGTAAGTAACTTCTAGTTGGCTGATAGGTTATTGATTAATAACATTACTTGAATATCTTTCTATGAAGTGCTTTAACTAATTTTGCAGTTGACCTCATCTTTGAGTGGGGAGAACATAAAAATTGCAGCTTTTAGTCTGTCTATATTGTATCCTATTGTCAAATATTAAGTGGTGATGATATTTTACATTCTAGATTGATATGATGTGTTTTGACAATGTACATTACCTCTGAAAAAATGTGATGCTTAAGCAAGATGTCAAATAGTGATTATGCTACTACTACTCTATTATTACTTTTTTTTTAGTTTCCATCTAGGAACAATTTTTATAGTTCACATTATTCTTATGGGTTTTGTGGAATTATTTTCTTTGAACCTTTATAGTTGTTTCTTTCTTAGATAATCCTCGTATGTTAGCCATTCTTCTGGTATTTATTACTCCCTCCATCCACCAAAGAGTGCAATTTTCCTGTTTTGAACACCCCTTCTTATAATATACTCTTGCAATACTCCTTATCTACACAAGAACCTACGTATGACCCGTCATCTTAATCCACTATTTGCCCTTGATGAGACATTTTCTCAGCTAACCAAATACATATCTAACATTCATTAAAAACCTGTGCCATCCTAAAAATTGCTCACTCTTGGTGGACGGAGGGAGTATAAAGCAGTGGTATTTTATTTCATGACCATAATAAATATCATATTTTGGATTTTTAACTAGTAAAGAATGACTATTGACTAATCAAGATAAAATTCTATTTCTTCCTTTCTGTCTCACTTGTTATGTGGATCCCAGGTTCGACTTCTCGGGGAGGTGCACTAGTGAAGCCCTCAAGGAAGAGATAGAAGAGAAAAGAAGGGCTCAGGTACGCTTTAAATGATATACTGTGCTACCTCAGACGATTGCCTATTTGGTGCTTTTTATTTTTTTATTTTTTATTTGTCACTTCATAAATCTGCAGGTAGTGGCCAAACTCCATGCAATTTTGCGTCCATTTCTGCTTCGCAGAATGAAGTCTGATGTTGAGCAAATGCTCCCGCGGAAGAAAGAAATTCTCTTGTATGCAACATTGACTGATCATCAGAAGAACTTCCAGGATCATCTTGTTAACAAAACACTGGAGGGTCACCTGTTAGAGAAATCATTTAATGGTAAAAACTACATTCCATCTGGCTAATAGCCTGTTTGAAATGCATAGATGGCAGTGCATCTTCACGTACAGATTTACACTTTTTGTGGTTTTGTTCAGGATAACGTTGCCTCTTGTTTGATTGTAAAGAGTAAACTGAAATAGAATTTTGTCTTATTCCAATGCCTTTATATATGTTTCTTTGCGCTATTGTTCACTTGAACAGAGGTTAGATACTTTGCTATGTGGATCCTATTCTTGCACGATTTTACTTGATATTTTCTTTAAATCTATTAATAGTTCCTGTCAAAGTGATAGCAACCTGGATGGCTGAATTTGTTAGCTTTTGCAGCTAAATATGGTTTCAAAGGAAAGCTCAATAATCTGATGGTTCAACTAAGGAAGAACTGCAACCATCCTGACCTTTTGGAGTCTACTTTTGATGGTTCCTGTATGTTTTCTGCCACCTAAAAAACTTCTTATATCATCTCAATTATAAATGCTCTTCACCTTTCAGTGTCCTGTTTGGCAGATTTATACCCACCCGTGCAACAGCTTGTGGAGCAGTGTGGAAAATTTCAATTGTTGGATAGACTATTGGCTAAGCTCTTTGCTCGGAAGCACAAAGTACGTCAGAGCTTGTTCTTTGTATGCATTGAAGACTAGTGCGAAATGTGCATTATTATCTACTTGTTTTTTCATTTAACTTTTTTTTTGTGCTTTTAGGTTTTGATATTCTCGCAGTGGACCAGGATCTTAGACATAATGGATTACTATTTTAGTGAAAGGGGATTTGAAGTCTGCAGGATTGATGGCAATGTTAAATTAGCAGAACGAAAACGACAGGTACAACTATGTTGACTGATTTTATTTTGCCTTTATGTTTGTCTTGTTATTTAGGCGATGAATAAAAGTATAGCAGATATTTTGTGGTGTTCCATCTTTTTCTTGTTTGCTTTTGTTTCATATACAATTGCTGTCAGTTGTCCTTTATCCATTTAGTTTTATGTTTCATGTGTACTACATTTTGCTGCTGCTTGCTTCCACTATATTTAACCATCTACAATTGCAACTACCAAAACATAATGGTGGTTGGTGACTTAAATGGTGATGTTTTTTTCATGTTAATCAATTTCAAACAAATTTGGAAGAGTATCAAATAATAGATCAGTTGAAGATTTAATAATTGATGTTGGGGACAGAATCAAGATATGGCAACTTGCGTGGTCTATGCATTCAAACTAAAAGAACATTGTCAGAGCTCATGTTTTCAGTATTGGTTGGTCGTTTATCAGCTGGGTTTGCAATTAACTTGCCTTCGATTTTTTTTTTTTTGTTGGTGAAATCACAAACAGATTCAGGAATTCAATGATGTGGATAGCAACTTTAGAATCTTTCTCCTCAGTACCCGAGCTGGTGGGTTGGGTATTAATCTTACAGCAGCTGACACCTGCATCTTATATGATAGTGATTGGGTATCATCTTGTACTCTAGTTTTCATCTCCCATTCATGTGCTTGTGCCTGACCTGGTGCTGTTCTGTAAAATTTCTTCCTGAGGATTTATTGACTTCCAATTTTGTTGCAGAATCCTCAGGCGGATTTACAGGCCATGGATCGGTGTCACAGAATTGGTCAAACAAAACCTGTTCATGTTTACAGGCTAGCTACCGCCCAATCTATCGAGGTGCCTCAAATTGTCACTCTAGCTCTCATGCCTTCCAATACATACCCCCTCCCCACCGTGGAAATTGGCCCCTTTTTCCATTTTCTGTAATGGAAACGTAAATTAATACTTTCAGGGTCGGATTCTGAAAAGAGCTTTTAGCAAATTGAGGCTTGAACATGTGGTGATTGGCAAGGGACAGTTTAAGCAAGAAAGATCTAAGGATGGGTTAGATACCATTAAGGTTGTTACAGTTTTGATTATTATCTTATCAGTAATGCAAAGATCTTTTTGTTTCTAGACCATAGCATAGATAAGGGGGGATTTAATAATTTGTCTGTTGTAGGAAGAGGAATTGCTAGACCTTCTCCGTGACGTGGATGACGAAGAGGACCGATGGATTCAGACTGACATCAGCGACGAAGATCTGGAGAAAGTACTGGACCGTAGTGATCTGGTCTCGGATCCATCCGAGGAAGAGGAGGGTGATGCAAAACAAAGCGTTTATCCTCTTAAAGGACCTGGTTGGGAGGTGATACTCCCTACTGCAACTGGAGGAGTGCTCTCCACTCTCAACAGCTGACCTACACTTGCTCATTTTGGAGGATCCACAGACCCTGCTCTGCTCCCGTGATTTAACTTATAAAGGGATTGGGTTGCTCTCATTTTTGTCATTATATGGAGATGAACGCATTCTCTACTTGATTGTATTTGTAAACCAGGATCTACTTAGGAGTAAAATCCCCATTTAAATGGGTTTGCGAATGGTGATTAAAGCTAGTTTCTTTGACGTGATTTCTCCTGGAATTCCAATTCGGAACAGTTGGTGCTTTGTAATACATTCGTGAATTGGGTAATGATCACCACTTTTGTTATGATTATTACAACTTACAAGTGAGTTACATTTTCTAAATTTTAAATTATTTGTTTTCTTTTTGAAAAAATGTCTTTATCTGTGGATAATATCAATCAGAGACTTGGACTAATCTAAATTGCTCCCTCCCTCGATATCGGCGGCACGCAGACTGCCCGCCGAGGAAGTTGTTCCAAAGCATGTTTCTCTCTCTTGTTTTGGGTTCTTACTAATTCGCCTTTCCAATGGGACTAGTCAATACTCAATACTCAATACTCAATTTTTATTTTACAAAGCATATTTTAAGATCATCAACTGAAAAGAAGAAATATGTTTACATCATAGCGCGATACAAAATCATGATAGTTAGTTTGATGCTTTGACGATATTCTGAAATGCAGTTTGCTTGTTTCTTCTTTAAAAAAAATTTACTATTAGATTTAGTTTAATTACATTCCAATACCTATAATTGGAACAACTTGACAGTAATCCGTTGTCGTCCAGCGGTTAGGATATCTGGCTTTCACCCAGGAGACCCGGGTTCGATTCCCGGCAACGGAATTTTTTATTTTTCATTTTTGCATCTGCGTTGTGTCAAAATAGCTGCATAATGTTATAGTTTCCTGTTCTTTTTTACTAAATGAGAAACCAACTCTACGAAGTCACAAATGAGAACAACGAGATCAAATCAAAGCTACTTTGCAGATCCATCAAATGAATTCGAACTAAATGATCAAAGCGTTCGCACCAGCACACTGGTGCGGGCTGTAGAGCATGTTCAAGGAGTACGCGGACGCGTGTTTAAGCACATTCATCGGAACATATCCGTTGTTCAATGGGGTGCGACACGTGGCCAATTCTCCTAAAAAAAATCTGATATAATGAAATTAACTGAAATTATGTTTATCTTAATTGTATTTTTTTATTTCAATTATGTAGTCTTTTTTATATTTCAATTATGTAGTTTTTTAGTTCAATTATGTACTTTTAAATTTTAAAGTGAAATTAATAATTTTCGTTCATTTGTAAATCATTTTAATTGAATATATAATTATAAAAAATTAAAAAAATATATGATAAAATGTAAGCGGATCATGTAAATAATATAAGCGTTCGAGGAGATAATGATTAACAGATGTTGTAGAAAAAGTTAAATATATGACTAATAAGTGTTCAAAGAGATAGTACTCAGAAAATGCTGATACTCTTAAATATGTCGTTTTCAACTTAAAAACATGTTATGACTTTGTTTTGGGACTAAAGAACTTTGTAAATTGAGAATTTATCATCAATTGATAATCATCAAGAAAAAAATGCCTTGACTCGATAAGAATGCATAAATCAAGCGTTGAATGTAATTTTGAGCTATCTATATGGATTAATACCTACGGGCTACGGACATGATTAATAAGGGGGAATATAATAAAAATAAAATGATGAATTATATGTTCATTTTCAATGTTATGATGATATTTCCTTAGTCCTATAAAAAAAATAGTGTATATAATGGTTATTTCGTGTATTCCATTCCATAATCCATTCTTTCTTTATGGTTACCAGCCAATAGATTTTATGTTTTTCTACTCCATATTCATTTCATTTCGATCAAAATTCATTCCTACCAAAATTGTATGTTTATTCCATATCATTTCAATCAAAATTTATTTTTACATACACCACCAAAGATTACAATGTCTTTGGACATGATTAATAAGGGGGAATATAATAAAAATAAAATGATGAATTATATGTTCATTTTCAATGTTATCATGATATTTCCTTCGTCCTATAAAAAAATGGTTATTCGTATATTCCATTCCATTATCCATTCTTTCTTTGTGGATACCAGCCAACAGATTTTTTGTTTTTCTACTCCATATTCATTTCATTTCAATCAAAATTCATTCCTACCAAAATTGTATGTTTATTCCATATCATTTCAATCAAAATTCATTTTTACATACACCCCCAAAGATTACACATGTACAAGATTTTAATCTTATTATTATAATTAGTCTATTATTAATCTTAAAACCTGTATCACCAATAGATTCGAACTTAAGACCATATTGCTCTATCGATATTTTCCATATTATTTGATGTGATTGTAAACAAAATTATATAATGTGATCGAAACCAAGCCATGCCACCTGAAATCCTCATTTGTATGACTAATGTGACTATACATGGTTTCGTATTATATTTACTTATTCAAATGTCTAGCAAGTCTGCCAAAACAAATCTCTTCCCGCAAACCCTAATTTTGTTCAGGATTCAATGCTGAATGAATCTGCAAAAAATCGAAATCCAAATCGAAATTTAAGTACTTATTAGGTGGCATCATAAGTTCGATTTACAGAATTCCCGGCAATTTTGATTCAACCCAGTTCAGTTAAATTCTGAGGTGAGCGAGCAGGAGTCGGTGCAACTTCAATTCGATGATAACTCGCTCGAAACTCGTGGAACAACTCAGAGATTACCAGGTCCGATCCCAGCACAAGTGCCCCCCTCTCGCCATCTTCTCTCCAAAACCCCTTCTTTCAACCTGGTTGGTTATTTATTTTTGCCCGGAATTCAGTTAGCTTTATTTCGAATTATTGCTGTCTCTCGCGGAATAAACGGTTGTGCCATTCATGTGTTTCGACTAATTGCTTTACAATTATGTACCAGAATGAAGCTGATTTTTTGTAGATCAAGATAAAATATATATTTAGATCGGGCAAAATGTTGCCGATGAGCTTTTTTATATCTACTTCACATTGATAGGTACTCTGTTCCCCTTTGTTTATTTTGTGTGTAACCAAAAGTATCTTACCCTGCATGAGCTAGCCTACTAGATGGATCAATTGTCCACGGGATGATAATTTAGTAGAATGTTACAAATAACTTATAGTTCAGACTTCAAATTTTATAAATGTGTGGGAAAAGGGTGAAAATGTTAAACTGTCTATCAAAGAAGAAACAGAGGAGCTAATTAAAATAACCAGCTCACTATCTATGGAAAGTTGGCTGAATAATTTACCACCAGGTGTAGATTAACTAGTGCACCAAAGCTTATTTCAATTTCTGCTCAGCTGTCTTGGATTGCTTAGCAGTCGATGGAACAATGTAAGACATGTGCATAACATTTCAATGGTTAGGTTTCCTAAATTATGTAACTCGGTGAGGATGCTTTTAGAAAAATCTGTGTTTGCACATCTGTACACTCTAAATAAAAATTGGCTGTTGAAAACATTATTAGGGTGCATACAAATACTTCCATTACTTTAATAGAAGCAAGAGGAAAAACATAATCTACAATTTTCTCTATAGAATCAATTCTAGCTTCTTTTACATAGGCGTCTATAAGGCATCAAACCTTCTATGATTTGGTTTGGTTGACCTGTAGATAAGTACATGAGCTGACATTGTGAAGATTATAATGACAACATTGGTGATTTCTTTAATTATGTTGCAATGAACTCAAAATTTAGAGTTTCCAAAATTTTATTAAGATAAAGAAGGCCACTCATTGTGAAGGATTTCTGAGGAAGACCCAAATAAGGCTATAAAGGAAGTGGCTGTTCCAGATTGCGACTTTTCGTCATTTATTTGTAATCTGGGTTGGTTTTTGAAACAGTTAGCCGTGGTAGAACCTATTGGAAGAACTATTCTTGGACAAAAAAATGTGTCTTTTGCAACTTTTGGTTGCTTATGATTTTGTTGGTGGTGTTTTAGAATATTGAATCCTTTTCTTTACGAGTTTTTTTCTTTCAGTTGTATCCAAAATTATGTATTGTATAGATGACAAGTCACAAGTGGTAAGCGAAGTGCAAACCAGAAGTTCCATTTTATGAGGACAGAAAGAAAACGTATCATTCAAAAATGATTTAGAATATAAAAATAAACTAGGTAAAGAAACGAGTCAGAAAGACCTTGTTATATGAGTATGTTCATAGACTTTGTATCTTGGATGTTGATTTCTGTAGAACTATCTGCCTCTTAGTGAATGCATGTACAAAAAAACAACTTCATTTTGGTGTGCTAGCTCATTGTAGTCTTTGTTCACAGACTTCAAATTATATTGCCATTTATTTCTTTGCACTTTTGGAGAAATCTTATTCCCACTTAATGTAGCAACATACATGAATTTGGGGAACAATATTGCCTAAGATGCAAAAAGGTATTTCCTTATAGCAACCATTTCTACTACCTATTACTATGCATTTGCATCGTTAGTGAAGTTTAATCACCTATCTATGTTTATTGACCAGAGATCTATTAATAACTATTGAATAAGCATTTCTTGCTAAAAAGGAAATATTAGTTGGGTTAGAAGGTCCCCAACATTGTAAAATGTGTGGTACTTTTTTAGCATTGCTTTTTTTCCTAATTTTTGTGAATTATTTTCATCTTCACATCCCAAATTTGATGTAGGTCATGAATTCAATACTTAAGTTTTTACTCATCTAAAATTGACTATTAAAATTGACTTCATCTGAAATTTGAAGAAGTGCACCTCGACATGATATTATAATGTAATTTTAATTGAACTATACAGATAGGAATGAACAATATTATATTCTCCATCTAGCTTTAGTGAAGTGCATCAATCTGCTTTGATCATGTCATGTCAAGAGGTTAGGCTTCTTATCTTTCACTCACTTAGACAATTTATTCTTTGGAAATTAAGTCAATTTGTAATGAGAAGAAAATTAATTTTAGAGCCTATTTTGGGGTATAATGCTGATATGTCAGATTATAGGCCTAGTGGCAGATAAAGTTAATATACACACCTATGTTTGAAATATTTGAATAGAACTCCATATATGGTTGTTCTTAGATATGTCATGGGGCGAAAAACTTTTCTTGAGTTCTTATATGTCTCAAGTAAAGCTTCAGATTAAGAAAAATTTAAAAGAAAATAGCCATGAATTAACCATGTTTATTTCATTTCATTTGGTGCTTTTTGGTCCCAATTTTTGTACCCTAAGAATCTACCCCCTCCATATCGTGCCTGCTGCTGTTTCTCATTATTCCGACATCTTTATTTGAAAGGTTTTCAGTTCTATATTTGTCTCCAACTCATACTCTTCTATCTTAAAAAGTTATCAAAACATTGGAGATTCATAGCTATACAATGTGTTGTAC
>JAYDZE010259844.1:0-38318 GCA_034509125.1 Monilaria moniliformis
TTTTGCCATATAAGGAAATGAGTCATCTGAATTGGGACAAACCAAAAAGGAAAGTGGGTCATCTGAAATGGGACGGAGGGAGTATATTTTAGGCCGATTTTGTTATTTGATTTTTTAAGATGTGATTGAAATCTTTCGTATAGTTTAAAAATTACTGCACAAAAACAGAATTCATCCAAACACAAATTAAACAAGAGCTATTGATTTTTCTCATCATGAAAAAAAGTTGTGTTTTCTTATTAGTGTATGGTGAGTGAGTCATAAAATGCCATTCCACGTACTACAATTGAAGCTATTAGTTAAGGCACCCCTCTTAAGCAAGACCGGAAGCTAGGTTATTGCATTGCAATCGGGATTATTGATAATTAAATCTAAAATTTTGGTCGCTTTGGCAAATTCAACCTATTTTTTGAACTATTGCAATTAAGACTTAACTTTTTCATTTTTTAGCAAATTAGATCCCTTTAAATGTTACTGATTAACTTACATGACATGATTTATTTATTGATGTGGAGCAAGAAATTATGATCAAAGAATTTAGTGCATGTGTGAATAACTCGTGCAACAATAGTTAATCCATGACCGGAAAACTAAAAAAATGTCTAATTTGCTACCAATTGAAAAAAATTTGCAACAAATTCATATATTTTTTAAGCCCGAAAAATTTAATCTGGAATAGTTTTGTTACGCTGTTCAAAAGTTATCTTGGTACTAAAATATATTACGATTTATATGTTTAGACATTTCTGAAGAAAAAAAAGTATTAAATGTTGGACATTTTTATATATTTAAATTAATAAATTAAGTATATAAACTGTTAATTCGAACTATATTTATAACTTATCCAATCAAAGATATAGGAAATAAAGTTGGTTGAACCTCCTGCATTTGTCTTGGGCGTTTTGTCTGGCTTGTTTGGGATACGTTGGAGTGGGTGGCTGTTTTTTGGCTTAGCTGCCTTGTTCTTTGTGAACATTTTTGATTTGTTGTTTTGATATCGGTAGGAGGCTTAGTTGTTGGTAGGCTTTTGAGTTCTATCTGCTTGTTTTTGCCCATTTTGTGTTGTTGTGAGATTGTTTTTTGGCACACTTTGCTCACCACATGTTGATGGTTTGAGCCTTTTGCTTTGTAATAAAAAAAAAATGTACAATAGTTGCGCTATTCTTATTTTGTGGGGGATGAATACCATGTTAACGACTAGGTTCTAATCCATTCGACGACAATCATGGGGCTTAAAAATAATTTATTAAGTGGTGAAAGGACGCAGTTTGCTCTTTAAAATAGCTTGTAATAAAGCAACAATTCGAAGGGCATGATTATGGGAAATTGGTCCCATGTTTTAGAGTTAAAATTAATAATAAAATATGTGGACCTATACTTTGTTTATATACGTATTTTGTAAGTTTTTGGTTGGGGCGAAGAGTGGATAATTGTGTCACATCATTTCTGAAAAATCAAAAAGAAAAGGAAAATCGGAATTTTGTACAATCATCATTAATTGGAGGGAATAAAAATTACGTAAAAAAATAGTTGGACGGAATAAAAATACAATTTTCTTGAAATGAAATTAACAAAGAATATGATCGGGCTTGCTAATCTTTTTTTCCCCTTCTTATTTTACTATTAGTTCGTATTTTCTTTAGTTACAAGTTTATCATGAAAAAATAAGGGATAAGAAAATGAGAAAAATAGAAAAAGAATATTATATATCACACAACATCACTAATATTATCATGAATTGAAGTAAAAATGAGGAAAAATGGGTTGCTCGAAATTTTTTCCTATCTTGTCCGGAAGAAATTATATAACTTAGAGAACATGTGAAAAGAGTGAAAAAGAAGAGAGAATATATGCATTCCAATATTTTCCACCCGATAGAACACACCTTTAAAATATAAATTTGTAGTGGACCTGCTATTTATTTTATTTCCTTTAATTTTGAAGAACTTAGGGAATGATGGAGAATCACCTTAGGGTTCAACCTTACTATAATGGAGCGAAATGTATATGCGCTATTCGTATTTATATACAACAAATATGGCCAATAATTGGTGAAGAATGAAGCATGTTGCATTTCATCAATTGGTCCAACTAAAGTCATGTAAGTTTACATCCAAAATTAGGCCATTTCTGGCACTATCTACAACCATTTGCTCAGCACAGCTGTAATAAGATGAGATAACTGAATGCAAATTAAAAATATTAAGTTTCTTCTAATTTGTAAGTTTATTATCTAATTCCTTGCGATCTAGAATTTACGAACTTCAACGTCATATAAAAAGTCGGTAATTATCAATTATTTTGACATTTTAGTTAAAATATTGTATATTATTACCATCATCTTTCAGTTTGTTGCAAAATTAACACTTAAATTTTTTTCTGATCATTAAAGAGTTGGCGTTGCATGCATTCCTCACCGGAGCCGGAACAACTATTTTTTATATTGCGAGAGGAGATCCACGATTGATTGGTATTGAAGATTTGATAACTTTTCTAGAAATATTGTTGAAACTAAAAAAGATAGAATTTTTCCATTAGTTTATCGCTTGATTGAATTGATATTGTTCTTACCTGTAGCTACAACATCTGTTGAAAGAGTATTTTCTGCCATGAAACTTGTCAAAACCGACCTACGAAATAGGATGGGAGATGATTGGTTGAACGACAATTTGGTGAAATAGGATGGGAGATGATTGGTTGAACGACAATTTGGTAACATACAATGAAAGGTCTTTCTTCGCTACAGTTTCTAATGAATTTTTTTTGAAATGTTTTCAAGCTATAGATACTCGTAGAAGTCAGTCTTCGCTACAGTTTCTAATGAATTTTTTTGGAAATATTTTCAAGTTATAGATACTCGTAGAAGTCAGTTGTCGCGGTCAACAGACGTTAGTGCTACTTGAATTGTAATATGTTATTTATTTTATTATAAAAAATATATTTGAGTATTATATTTAAAAAAAAATCGCCCCCCCTATTTTTTTCGTCTGGATCCGTCACTGTTAAGATTTGTCGTATTGTAATAATCATATATTATATCTCGTATTTCATTATCATCGAGCACGCACCGAGAATCTTATTATTAAACTAAATCAATGATGATGTACCTCACGAGTATACGCACTACTTCAGCTACGAATTCGGGTTTTGCCCGTAAAAACGTATATGATTGAGAATTCGAATAATATATAGTATTGGAAGACTAAAATGAAAAACTTTCTTGTGTGAAATCATATTAGGTGACAAGAACACGACAATAAACAAGAGAAAAGATAAAGGATAAAAGAAAAGATTGTTCCCTACCACGTAAAACCATAGAGGAGACAAAAAGAACACTTTGTACTATAAAATTGATTTTTGTAATGATCGATCATATTTATATAATCTCAGGTGCATGCATTTGCATATTAGTTAAAAGCTTTTATTTTATTCACTCAAACAGCTGCTCGATACGCAATCACCTTCTAGATTTCTAATTTTCTATACTTAGCAAATAAAAAATGACTCGTGTATGAAATTCTTACTTTAAGACGTACAAAAGAAATAAGAATAAGACAAAGGTGTGATGGTTGATCACTAGTTTATAGACGAAGGGGGCGGAAGGGGGCGGCTGACCCCCCCAACGGGCAATTTCCCCTTACCTCTCTCGGAAAACAGCCATGGTCGCCCCTTCCTTAGCCGCCGGCACCGTCCCAAAGAAGAAGATAGCTGAAAATTTTAGTTTAATATAGCTAATTCCGCTTCCTTCGTTTTTCAGTTCTGGATCAGCTATTATATATTAGTTTAATTTCTTGTTACATTTTAACACTTAATATTATATTTACTATTAATATACATAATCATCGTACTAGCGTTATTGCAGTTTGGACTAAAATAATTTCATCTTTTACCTGTGTTTTTAGTAAACAGTCGCCCGGACCTGGTCACTGCGACCCCCTTTGTGAGGAGGCACCCCTTCTCCCGAAGTTACAGGGCTATTTTGCCGAGTTCCTTAGAGAGAGTTGTCTCGCGCCCCTAGGTATTCTCTACCTACCCACCTGTGTCGGTTTCGGGTACTCCTTCCTTCTGGGGACACTGATCCAAAGCTCGAGTTACTATCATCGATCATGTACATGGAATGTCATAAATATTTGATCATTTCTTAAATGTATACATACATGATTTGTGTTTGTGAAGTGATATCTACATAGTAATAAAAAAAATTAAAACGAATAAATCACTTAAATCCAATTATATTTAACTTTTGAATATTTTCTTTGATTATTGATTGATTCCCGCTGGTTAAAACTATTATGCAACACCAATTATGTTATTGTAGTTCTATTTAAAATAAATCAATTTTTTAAGGATGGACCTATTTATGCACGTCTTAGGGACTTATGAGATTATTGAAAATATTTAATTAACATAGTATTATTTTCTACCAGCCAATTAGTTTATCGTGACAACATAAACAAACTATTTCTTTTTTCTCAAAATAAATACTATAACTATATTTATAACAAACCTTGAATATTTATATTTAATAAAACGATATTCTTATGATTAAAAAATTATGTGTACAAATTCATAAGTGGGACATATAATTTATAAAGCTAAAGTAGACTATCTATACTAGTGCACGTGACAATACATTCACTCAGTAGCACGTGTAAAAGTTTTCACATTGGGAATTCTGAATTAATGAGTTGAGCCTCATACAATTAATGTATTAGACTATTGTAATATCGTAAGAGGAAATTGAAAAATTCCAATTAATTTATCATAATTCATGATATTAGAATAAGATTGGCCCCCAACGAATATGCATACACACCAATTTATTAAAATATATATACCTACTATTCATTAGACATCAATTCAAATTTATGTCGCACGCAGTTCCCTTTACTTTCCTCCAACATTCATAGGTTATTGGTCTATTAATTTATTAATTTATTTGCTATATAGATGATAAACAATATAAAAATTTATAACTGAAATCACAAGAATTCAATATATACATTAATTATAGTAATTAATGGAGTGGCGTGAACTCAATAATTAAAGTTTTTGCAATATGTATATATATGTATATAGGAATAATTGCATGTAAAATAATAAAAAAAATAGACCAATTCTGGTTTGTCCCGTATTTTTTAAAATTTGAATAACAAATCACAAAGTTTTTTAAAAATTCTCAATTGACCTATCTGACTAAATTTGGGAGAAATCGAAACTGAGTTACCAAAAAGTCTATGTGGGATAAATGTTCAGTTAGCAAAATGATGTCGTATTGTGAGGCTTAAGACGACGAGAGACAGCGAGAGTGATTACACTTCTCGAATCGTCAATTAATCGTCTCCGACGAAATTCTATCAGATGAGATTATTATTGAGAATTTTTAAAACTGTCATTCAAATTTTGAAAAATGCGGGACAAATCAGAATTCGCCTATTATTTATAATTTTACAGACAATTATCTCACACACACACACACACATATATATATATATATATAAGTATTAGAGGGAACCGACCACCGAAACCTACTAAAATATGATTAATTATGATTACTTTCGAAAAAGCAAATTAAAAGGGCCAATGCACGAGCATAATCTATCAGGCTTTGAGCTGTACAACGAGGCTAGTCGAATGTCATAGCCTACCTACACGAGCCTAGCTACACTACACTATGTGTATGGGATAGATCGAATGTATATGTTTTTTCTTAAATATTTTTATTATCAAAAATTCATATAATATTAAAGAATAAATAAATAAATAAATAGAGAAAAATAGGCAAATATAATTGAATAAATGCACCAATAACAGAAATTGAATTGCCTTCACAATAATTCATCATACGACTTAGGATATTATGCCATATAATATTATATTTCGTCCCAAAATATGATATAAATAATAATGCTGCAGTAATTAATTTCAAGTCTAAGACTGCAACTGAATATAGTGTGGGGTTTGAATGAGAGAAGTAGCTAACAGAATTAATTAAACAGCCAAAATGTACATTAATTAATTATATATATTTCCACACAAAATCAACGGCATCCATCGGCTCCTCTACTTATTGTTTTTACACACACACACACACAACTAATGTAAGGATCGAATGAAGATTGATCACCGGTAAGATACAGAATGCGTCTATTTTCAGAAGCAGAACGAAAAGACAAGCAAGACCTGCAACGTTGTGGGTTTGGGCTTTCGAGTTCAAATTCTATCGTTCTTGAGTTTTTCAGTGATATTAAATTACTTTTATTTTAATATTTTGATTCTCTTTAGAATTCGTTATAAGTCTATAAATACTTTATTTTTGTTTTTTACGTGACACTCGATGGAATTTTCAATAAATTTTATTTTCATTGAAGAACGTTTATCTTCTAATTTTCCACAAAGTATAGCACAAATAACATCAAATTTAGAAAATAAGTTATTTTTTCGAGTGATGCTAAACAGCCACATTATGGATGCCCACGATTTATTTTTTTTGAAGAAATCAGACTAGTTTAGTTAAATTGGTTAACCTAATGAAATTAAATTTATAATCTCTCTATAAAATTGGTGGGAAAATGACTATTATGTAAATGAATATTAATGTATTATTATTTTTTCGAATACAATAACTATTATACTCTTATGTGGCCGCTCAGCTTTATTGTATTTTTTCGAAGAAAACATGTATGACTAAATGAGTGTATGTATAGATTTATGTACGTAGTTAATAATTATGACATATCAGCCAGTAATGGAAATCCTTCTGAATTTCCTCAAGTCAAATAATTAATTTTCAGCAGCTAGTATTAATATTTAAATACTCATGGACATTCTTCATTGTGGAAATTTAGCAAGAAGTGACAGAGTCAAATATTTCACGACAACTTGATTTAAAATACATGAACTTGGGATTATTTAAAGAGAGATGAAAAATAAAAAAAAATAAAAAAAATTCATATTTTCCCGCACACACACAAGGTAGAAAGTCAAAGTTCAAAATTATAGATATGATTAGTAAAACATATAGTTAAGAAAAGCCGAAAGTTTTGTTTTTTAAGTGTGATGGTTAATTAATATAATTAATTAGGGAATTGCGGCTTAGCCTCTTTCTCTCTCTCTCCCCTCTCTCTCTCATGCCATGCCACCTTTTCTCCACCATTTTATAGTATTTTTTTCAAAGTCCCCCTATCCCATCTATATATATAAAACCCCACCTTGTGAGTTAATCCTCCACCCCAACCTATCTCAATCTATATATCAAAGTATCAACATATCTCTCTCTCTCTAAAACTGCAAATCAAACTCTCCCTCTCTCTCTCCCTCTATCAGCTCTCCCCATATATATATACATACATCTTGATCAACCAATCAGCTTTGATTGGATTGTTGGGGAAAGGGAAGAAAGTAATAGAAGGAAGATGGAGCAACGTGGTAAAGTGGGAGGCGATTATAGCGAGGAGGAAATGGAGCTTCGAAGAGGGCCATGGACTGTTGAAGAAGACTTCACCCTCATCAACTACATAGCTCATCACGGCGAAGGCCGCTGGAACTCTCTTGCTCGCTGCGCAGGTACCCTACTTACCTCCATCACTTTTTTCCCTTTCTCTCTCCACCAATCTACATATACGTGTGTACACTCCGATGTCCGCACCGTACACAACAGGAGCTGTGGAGAAATGACTGAATTAGCTTGATGATTGAAATGTGGATGCAGGGTTGAAGAGAACCGGAAAGAGCTGCAGATTGAGATGGCTGAACTACCTGCGCCCCGACGTCCGACGCGGCAACATCACTCTGGAAGAGCAGCTTTTGATCCTCGAACTCCATTCTCGTTGGGGCAATCGGTATGTAATTCTTGTCTAGTTCAGATTAATGAATTGATTCTGAGAAATTGAATGATGGAGATTGATTTAATGATGGGATGGGATGGGATGTGTAGGTGGTCGAAAATCGCGCAGCATCTGCCGGGAAGAACCGACAACGAGATCAAGAACTACTGGCGAACTCGGGTGCAAAAGCATGCTAAGCAACTCAAATGTGACGTAAACAGCAAGCAGTTCAAGGACACCATGCGCTACCTTTGGATGCCCAGGCTAGTTGAGCGAATCCAAGCCGCCTCCGCCGCGCCACTGCCTTCCTCCTCCTCCGCCGCCACAACTACCAACTACCACCTCAACAGCACCCAAACCGATAGCGGCAGCTTCGGGCAGCCTAACATGGTCCCCTCGCAGACGCCGGAGAACTCCAGCGCCGCCGACTCTTTCGAGGCGATCAATCATAACCAAGATCAGTGCTACCCGGCGGCCAATCAGATAAGCTACGGCGATCACCAATCTTTGACGAACCAAACCGACTATTTTAACCAAGGATTGGAGTTTAACAGCCAATGGATGGATGCTGGTGGTGACAATTTTTGGGATGTTGATGACATGTGGTTCTTACAAAACCAATTCAATAACAATGTGTAAAACATGTTACATTGAATAATAAAAAAAATATTAGAAAAGAAAATTTAGTTTTTTAGTTTTCCATAGAATTGGTGGGAGAGAGACAGGCTCATAGTTAACTTGTGCTATTTTAGAGTTTGTATTCTTTTTTTCTTCCTTTTTTTCTTTTTTTATTTTAGTTTGTGGACGGCCAAAATAAATTTAAAAAAAAAATTGTAACTTTGCTATCATTCTTTGGGACAGACTTATATATAATTTCTTGGTCATTTCTTGATTGTTACAACGGAATTATGAGTTATTATTTAAATTTGTTTTTTAAATAGATATCCATGTATATATATTAAATTAATATCTTTATTTTTTTACTTGAATTAATATCTTTGTTGAGTGTTGCAGATTAAGGGAAAAGAAATGGGTGAACTTGTAATGAATTATCTAGGGGTGAGCAAAAAAACCCGATATCTGAATATCTGCACCCAAATTTAAAGTTTGGTTCGGTCTTTTTCGGATTTCGGTTTAGTTCGGTTTTGTTTTTTGGCGAATTTCGATTTTTCGGTTCGGTTCGGATATACTGTAAACCGAAAAAAAAACCAAAAAATTATATTATATATATAATAATAACTATATATATATATATATATGTATGTAAATATATATATATATATATATATATGAGTATAAATATATTATATATTTATATGTACATATATTTTTTTTCCTTTGATTTTCGATTTTTCAGTTTTTTGAATATTTTTATGAAATTCAATTTTTTCGTTTCAAATCGATTTTCATAGTCAGAATTTCGGTTTTGTTATTCTTGTATCATTGACGTGCATTATAATTTATATATAGTATCATAAACATTTCATAATAAATCCCATTTTCTTAGAAATTGATATATAAATCAACCTCAATCCACTAAAGTTTACGTTGGTAGTTGTTAGGGTTTGCTAGGGCAAACATGAACATTGAAGGCAGAGAACTAGACAGCATGCTTCATTGTCTCAAAAAATCAGAGCCTTCTTCTTTTTCTTCCTCTGAACCATCAAAAATTAATTTCAAGGTATAGGTCTTGTAGACTCTAATTTAAATGTGCATTAAATAAGTGTACTTAGAAAATTGAATATAATAAATCAATTAAATTCAGACTATAAATGCAACATTTATTCAAAGTTTGATACATATATATGATACACACGTGGGAAACGTATCCCTAGTAATTGACAATACCCTACATTGCAATATAGAGACTGAAGCTCAATAGTTGACAAATGTTTCATTTTCATTCAAAGATTTCAAAGGAAAACAGTTGATGGGGTTGGGACCAATTGCAGTCCCTAATAGAAAATTCAATAGGATTGTTGTAAATTTCAAGAAAATGGACGATATTTGCACTTGATATGCGGCCACCAATTATAAACGTGATGGAATTGTGCACAACGACGGATACAGGGGCGGGCCCCGACGAGCAATTTCTCAATACCCTGGTCGAAAAACCACTGTAGTTGCCCGTCCCAAAAAAGTTGATGACTGAAAATTTTAATTTACTACTAATTTTGCCCCCTTCATTTGTCAATTCTAGATCCGTCACTGATTGTATAGCATCACTGCAAAATGCAGTAACAAAATATAGAGAGAAACAAAAATACAGATGTATAACATTTCACATACACTAGTTTGCGAATTTACTTAGAGAAAGTAAGAGAGAGAGGCGGTGGCGGCGGCGGAAATCTTTGTAGGGCGCGTGCCTTTTGGTGAAGCCATCGGAAGTGGTCCAAACAGTCTAGAGGTGTTGCGGATCTGCCACGTGTGCACTCACTTTTCTTTTATGGATTTTTTTTTAACTTAAAGTTGGGTTTGGGATTCGTTGATGGAAGCAAACTAGTTCAAAGCCGTAAACCTTGAAACTCTTTTTGGAATTATTTTTATTAACCACAAAATTAATGAAGTAATTTTAGATTTTTCTGAGATTAATTAATAGTTGAATTTTACATTTATTTTCTTTCTTGCATAGTGATGGATGTGTGGATATAATTACCTCAATTAATGAACATTTAATAATTTTCACTTAACACAATTTAAATATGAGATTCGTTGTTCATATTCTTCTAATTCGTTGGTCGATCACATTATGTACGACACAGATTTATATCGTTCTTCGCCTCTAAAAAAGATCGTATCCGCTCTTACAATTCGATTTGAAATGTACAAATTTCTTATGAAATGATTATGTGGGCTAAATAATGCATTCAAAGCTTTCATTTCTTCCTACAACACGTCTATATATCTCTCTTTCTCTTACTCTCACACAATCACACTTCTCTTTCCCAGTTTCTCTCCTACAGATCCGATCATCCGGACGGAGCTGTTGGGGGGCTGGTCGCCCTCTCTCGACCCCTTACATCTGCCACTTATGGAAGACCGTTTTTGTGTGAATAGGGATGTCTTAAGTGAAGTTAGTATATAACTTAAGATTGAAGTACTAATAGAAGATTCACATCCATGTCAATTATATGGTCAAGAATTAAGGTAAAACACACCACCAAACGAATTAATGTCACCATAAGTGTGTAAAATTTGTATTGTGATTCCTAAGCATGAGTTCGTACCATAAAGCTAACCTAAATATGTTACTTTCGGCTTACATAGTCATAACTATGATTGAATAAGCCATATGTCACCACTTGTTAATTACAAAAACGTATGCACACACGACAAGCCCTGCATCGTGTATGTATCGACCCATCTACAAATGTACCTACCAAACAAATGGGCAGCAATTTACAACTGGAATCCACCACATGATTCTTGATTTTATTTTTAACTTTTTTATTTATTTTTCGATGGAAAGATTAGATTTTTCCATGGACCAATTTTCATCTACATTACGACTTTTGGAAGAGTGCCACGAGGATGGTGATGATTGGATGAGATGCATTTGAAGTGGGTCCCAAGAGCTTGATTTGGGCCCACCTTATGTGACCATAGTGGCATCCCAAAAGTAGTAGATTGCTATTGTATGATCAATCAAATCCATCTATATAGGTGATTGGGGTACAATAAAAGTGCCCTTTGAATGAAATTAAGGGACCCTAATTAGCCAATCCCACTGTTTATAGTGCTCTTATTGGTTCTATCTTGACATTTTTACACATAACGTAATCACCAAATAATTGGATTAAGTAATAAGTGAGCTACAAGTATTTTGGTTTTCGGGTACGACCTAAATCCGCAGCCCTTCTTTAATATTGAAAAGATTAAGAAATTATAATGATTTCCACTAATGGTGTTTAAGTTTAGTTTGCACTTTTCTAATCTCTTAGTTTTACATTTTCTTGAGATATATTTGGTTATTTATAGCAACTTAAGTAAGGTTTAAACCCGTAAATCGTGTAACAGTTTAATCATAATGAGGATTTAATTAGGTACATGTTAAAGGTTCCTACATATATATGTGCACATGTAGGTAGTGGCGAAGCCACGTAGGGGCATGGGGGTCCATGGGCTCTCCAGTAACTTAAAAAAGGGTATTTTTGTAATTTCACATTATTTGTAAATTTAAATATATTTAATATTGAAAATATTGTTAAAAACTAGCTCCACCTCCCTCAATTCTGCGTAACCCTTTCACTATTGTTGTTCGCGTTTGTCGCTGCTATTGTAAAACTGTATTGTGAGACGACGTGTATTGTTGGATTTTTGTTATGGTCATTTGACTCATTTTGGTATTGGGTTAGTTCTTCTTTCATTTATTTCCTTTGTGTGTTGTTTTTAGTTTCTTAAGCTTTTATCTGATTCTTTTTTAAGCCTAAATGTGATTATTTATGGAGTGGATAAATACATAATGATTTCGAGTATGAATTTATGTAGCTAATTATCTTCATTTAGAATTAGCGTTTTGTGATTTGAGTATCGAATTTGGCTGAAAATTAGCTATTTTTAACATTAAGATTTAATTTTTATAATAATTTTTATATATATTTTTTTAATTTTTCTTGGGTCCCTCAAAACTAGAATCTTGATTCCACGACTGTATCTTGTATTATTCAAAACTCAAAACATTATTGATGAGAGAGCTAACTAGATTGTAAGTTAAACATAATTTCCATCCTTAAATAATTTTATGCTTTGTGTGAGGTTTGGAAAACCTTAAATCCACAAAGAATGTTTTTCCAAGGCGTAACATTCTCTTCGAATTATGCCTACCACTTTCTACTATGAGTATTTCTTCCTTTTTGAAGCTACATTTAATTATGCATGTACTTGTACTAAATATTATGTGAAATCATTTATAGAAAAGTTATGTGTCAATTTTAATTTTCTAGAAAATTGATGTGTATTTAATATTTACATGTGAATTTATTCTCAAAAAAAATATTTACATGTGAATTGATATTATTTTTTCCCATACACCACCACCATAATTTTATTATTTATTGTATAATATAACTAATTAATAACTAATTTACAGCATTAATTATAGCTACAGCTGATCTCCTTAATCACGTTGCCAACACATGGCTGATGGCAAGTGCTTAGTTACAGTTCATCAATTTATGTCGTGAAACATTGGCGTTCTTTAAATACTAGCTAATTATTTGAATAATTAGATGAGTGTATATATAATAGTCTTATCATTGGCCGATCCAAAAAAAAAAAAAAAGAGACGAAATAAAATGATAAAAAATTAAATATAATCTCCAATACATTCAAATGCTTTCGTTTCTTCATACAACACGTCCATCTCTCTATCTTTCTCTCACCCTCACACAACCACACTTCTCTTTTTCAGTTTTACTCCTATAGATCCGATCATACGAACGGAAAGGCGACCATGGCAGTTTTATGGCGACCCTAAAGAAAAATTAATCGTCTACGTCCAGCCCCGGGCTAACTCAAAATAATTAATAAAAAAATATTGTACATGTCGAATATATAAGCCATTTTCTTGGTACAAATATTGGTATGGTTAGTTGACTTTACATGAAACTAGAGAATCAGGCATCTTAACTAATTATGAGTCTCACCAGAAGTTGTTTAGCCAATGTCAACTAGTTTAACCAATGTCAAACATGCTAATTAGGACAAACAAATTAAGGTAGAAGTAGTCAAAATTGTGTCTGCATTTCAAAATATTCCTCCAAAAACAATTAATTTAAGGTCAAAAGCCCCAAAAATTGTCCTCAGTCCACTCGTTTACTTAATTAGTGGAGTGTTCAACAGCAAAGAGCTAAAACAAATTAGGCAATCATTTAGCTTATCTAGGTTTAATTAATAATTCTCCTATTCAACACCGACGCGGTAGCTGTGCAGACTTGATTTGCAAGGGAGAAAATGTTAGATTAGAGCTAGATTCAAGTAATTATCCATTTGTTAATTTGTTAATCACAATGGGATTATAATATTATGCTTTCGAGAAACAAGGGTCAAAGATAATCTAATTAAACTTGATTTGGATGTGTGGAACATAAATTTGGTGAATGCTCGTGGTATTAATTCAACGAGGCTGATGCACCCAAAAACTCTCTTTGTTTTGTCTGAATGAGGAGTTGTTTGTCTCGCCTGCGTGTGGTGTAATTGTTTCGCCTGCGTGCAGTGTAGTGCTTTAATTGTTCTGATTTAGAACACTTATAATTAAAAAAACAATGATGTTATTGTGGTTTATTTTCTCACCTTATGATGATGTAGTTGTTGCGGTTTATTTTCCCATCTTATGGTGATGTAGTTGTTCCTTCTGCATGCGGAGTTGTTTGTTTCGGCTGCGTGTGATGTAATTGTTCCGCCTGCGTGCAGTGTAGTGCTTTAATTGTTCTGATTTAGAACACTTATAACTAAAAAACAATGATGTTATTGTGGTTTATTTTCTCACCTTATGATGATGTAGTTGTTGCGGTTTATTTTCCCACCTTATGGTGATGTAGTTGTTCCGTCTGCATGCGGAGTTGTTTGTTTCGGCTGCGTGTGGTGTAATTGTTCCGCCTGCGTGCAGTATAGTGCTTTAATTATTCTGATTTAGAACACTTATAATTAAAAAAACAATGATGTTATTGCGGTTTATTTTCTCACCTTATGATGATGTAGTTGTTGCGGTTTATTTTCCCACCTTATGATGATGTAGTTGTTCCGTCTGCATGCAGAGTTGTTTGTTTCGGCTGCGTGTGGTGTAATTGTTACGCCTGCGCGCGGTATAGTGCTTTAATTATTCTGATTTAGAACACTTATAATTAAAAAAACAATGATGTTATTGTGGTTTATTTTCTCACTTTATGATGATGTAGTTATTCCGTATGCGTGCGGAGTTGTTTGTCTCGCCTGCGTGTGGTGTAATTGTCCCGCCTGCGTGCGGTGTAGTATTTTAATTGTTCTGATTTAGAACACTTGTAATTAAAAAAATAATGATGTTATCATTGGTTACGTGGGATTTTAGACTTCAACCAATTTATTTGACTGAAAAGACACTAAAATTTCTAGAAACTGTCTTGTTTTATTATTATTTGTTTCTATAGTTTATTTATTTTGGATAAGGGATTGCGATGGAAAAATTAAATGCAAGTTGCATGTAGTGCTGTTTTTCAACACGTGAATGGCTTGTTGTTGTTAACTGTTTGTACTCTTCTTCGATTTAGTTCGAGATACCATACATCATAAATGACGTTACAAATGTTAAATCGAGTATGTCGATATCGAATAGGTCGATGAAATTCAAACTCGTGACTTTTCAATTATAAAATCGTTTCTATCAAATAAGCGACTCCATGGAGGCATGGGAGATTTGCGATTCCTCGCACTACATGGACGTTACTTGAAATGATATGTTACTTATCGAACTCGAAAATAATAATTTGTTTTTGTTTTTGTTTATAGTGGATTCTAAAATCTGACAGAATCTTGTCGGAGACGTGTAATTGACGATTCGAGAAGTGTAACTATTCTCGCTGTCTCTTGTCGTCTTAAGCCTCACAATACGACGTCATTTCGCTAACCGACGTCAAATGGGACAATTGAGACTTTTTACAACTTTGTGATTTGTCATTCGATCAAATTTTGAGAAATGCAGGACAAACCAGAATTGACCTATTTTTATGATTTTACAGGCAATTATTCTTTTTTATTATTAATATATTTTCATTATTCGTATATAGTGGATCTTTCCCATTATTGATGGGCCCAAGATATTGGGCCTAACCTGGAACTGATGCACTTGTTTGGGCTTTATTAAATAAAAAAGTAGAAGCCAGTAAGGCCCACTGGACAAATTTTCAAAATATCCAACAAAAAGAGCTACTTTAGGCCCATAATCAGCAGCCCACTTGAGACGACAAAGCGTGTTACGCGCTTTTAAAATATTTTCAAAACCCAAAAAGTAAACGTCTCAATTTCCCCACGTTTTTATGTTGCGTGTCAGAACCGACAATTCCATCTTTTGCTGCTAATTCCCAATACACCCCTCCATATTTAACCAACATTAGTGTTTTTCCCGTGCGATACACGAGTATTTTAATTTTTCTTTTTTAAATGTTGTAAATTATTTATGGGATCTTTTCGCATATTTAGAATTAGCTACGATTTTTTTTCCGTTGGTAATTTGTTTTTCTTTGTAGTATCACTTCAATTAAATTCCACCCGTTTTACGAATCAGCAATAATTTGCAAATTATATAAATATGTCAATAAGCAGTAGTAGTCCTTCTAGATAAATGAATATATTTTATATCCATATCTATAAAGAATATGTCTTAATTCTTATAGCTATTGAATTTTCTTGAGACTAAAATAAAGATGAGACCTAACCTAATACTTTATTCTCTTCTCTTCTTCTCTCTAAATTAGCTCCATGCTATAACAAGGTAAACATGACAAATTTCCAATGAGGTTATCATGACCAATTTTTCGGCGAGGCTATTGCGACTTAACCATGATCTATTATCCGGCAAGGCTATCGTGGTTGAACTGTGATCAATTTTCCAGCGAGGCTGCCGAAACTCTATCATGACCAATTTTTCGCCACATTTACCGCAGCATAACCATGACCAATTTTTTGGGCAAAACTACTGTTATTCAACTGTGGCAAATTTTTTGCTAAGGCTAACGTGACTCAACCGTGCCTAATTTTTGGGCAGGATACTTACACTTCAATTAAACGGCACGTTTGCATTTTTTCATTATATCTTATAAAAATATCTTATATAAATATCTTTCTTCACGAAAAACCAAAACGCAAGTTGAGGGCAAAAATGGGATTCTGACTTTGCTTAAACCATTTCTGTTGTTTGTTGCATACGCAGCAATACGTTGAACCTTCCCACTTTCTCTCCTTATATAACCCCTCCACCCTCCCCTTTTATCAGCTCCAACGTTCAAAATTTCTGCTACATTGAACATTCTTCTCATAAAGCGCAACTGTAAGTCTCAGATATATTTAATTCTTTTAATCTTGCTTTGTTTTCAAGTTTGCAAATTGTTTATATTTACATAGATTGGTTTCTAGTTTCTGTTAATTACATTTTCTAAATTAACAGACGTGTATATAATTATATTGTAGTGTAATCGCATTCTTTAAGATCTCAATAGCATATTAAAGTTGATTGAGACTATAGAAAAGGGAGTAAGGATTAAGGGGTAGTTAGGCGTAAAATTGAAGTCTTCAGCTCGAACTACGGAAATTTGTGGTGTTATCAGGTGAAAGATTCGATCTTGATACAGAACGAGCTGAAAATATTGATTATTTGACGATAAATCAAGAAAAATGAACTCTGGGGGTTGTCTAGGGATTTCAAGTATGACGCCTTGTCGTAATATATTGATTCTTGGAAAAAAATCGTCTATTTTTGGAAGCCCACTTGTACAGCGTGGTTATTCCACTGAATATAATTTGTCGAAATCACAGTTGAAGTTCTATTCTTCCATCAAAACTAATTGTTTGCATAATAGGAATATATTAGAATTTAGGAAAGTCATTGGCTCGAACCGGAGAGTTTTTGGTGGTTCTGGTTCAAAGTGGGGTCAATCTAAGGTTTTTTTAGGTGATCGGGTGAAGAAGAACGGTAGTTTTGGAAGTGTAATAGCAAATGTAGCATCAAATATTAGGAATAATTCCAATTCTGTTGGATCCCATCTACCTGAAAGTAGCTTTGAGAAGATATACATTCAAGGTGGTTTCAATGTGAAGCCCCTGATAATTGAGAGGATAGAGGAGAGTCAAGATTTGTTTGGGAAGGATGAAGCAAAAGTTAAAGATGATGAGGTCAAGGTTAATGGCTGTACATTTGGAGATACCGACCAGTTTAGTGAAGCAGAGGTTTCAAAACCAACACTAGGGATACATGTTTCCGAGGTAGAGAAGGAGGCTTGGGAGTTGCTCCGAGGAGCAATCGTGAATTACTGTGGGAGCCCTGTGGGCACCGTAGCTGCTACTGATCCGGCTGATAAGCAGCCGCTCAATTATGACCAAGTCTTTATTCGTGACTTTGTTCCATCAGCTCTTGCATTCTTGCTTAATGGAGAGGGAGAAATAGTAAAGAACTTCTTGCTCCACACACTGCAGTTACAGGTGAGCAGATATATATTTCACAAGTTTTTTAGTTTTTAGCCTATCTGGACATATGTGTTTCTTATTAGTAATGCTTTCTAGAGTATTAGTAGTCAGACGTAATGGCTATTACAATGTGTTAAGGAATATTTAATATGAATATGCATTTTTTTCTATTTTTAATTAGAGCTGGGAGAAAACTGTGGACTGCTACAGCCCTGGGCAAGGGTTGATGCCAGCTAGTTTTAAAGTTAGAAGTGTGCCTCTTGATGGGCGAGATGGAGAATTTGAGGATTTATTAGATCCAGATTTTGGTGAATCGGCTATTGGACGAGTTGCACCTGTTGATTCTGGTATGGCTTATCAACATATTTTTCTTTTTCTCTATGTTATCAACATAGTTACATAGCTATTGTTGAATCCAAATCAACCTGCTTCTTATCTTTGTGTCTTTGAACATGTGGGTTGACATAGTTTTTGTTGTTTCAGAATTACTTGTTTTAAGCAGTCATATACATGTTTTATGGGGAAGAACTTTGTTAGCCTAAATTATGTCATTTTTATGTAACTTGAACAGGACTATGGTGGATCATTTTATTGAGATCCTATGGGAAAATCACGGGCGACTACTCATTACAAGAGAGAGAAAATGTGCAGACTGGGATCAGATTGATTCTAAATTTGTGCTTAACCGATGGGTTTGACATGTTTCCCACTCTATTGGTCACTGATGGTTCCTGCATGATTGACCGAAGAATGGGTATTCACGGCCATCCACTCGAGATCCAAGTGAGTAGCTGCTGTCTGTGGCATTATATCAACTCTATTTTTGAAAAAACTTGAAGTGTATTAAGTTTTCTCGTATGCGGTGTGATTGTGTGTTTAGAATGAATTAGTGCTTCTCTTTTTGTAGTTTCTATGACTGCAGGTAGGAGATATTTGAGTTTGTCATTTAAAAAATCTGAAGTTAACCTGTGTTCTTAAACAGATTAATGTGAACTATGTCTATAAGTTTCTTGATCTGTACTAGAGCTATTAGTCCATTCTGTATCAGAACCTTATATCTTAGCTATTATTAGATTGGAGCAGTGTTTTTACTTCACTTTTTGATCAGAAACATATGTTCCCCTTTGTTGCTTGCACCATTATTTGATCGCACTTCGCTACAAATTATTTGGCTGTGTTTGGACTTGTAGGCATTATTCTATTCTGCTTTGCGCTGCTCCCGTGAGATGCTCACAGTCAATGATACAACCAAGAACCTTGTTGTGGCCATCAACAATCGACTCAGTGCTCTTTCATTTCATGTGAGAGAGTACTACTGGGTTGACCTGAAGAAAATTAATGAGATTCATCGTTACAAGACAGAAGAATACTCCAGTGATGCCGTCAACAAGTTCAACATTTATCCTGATCAAATACCTGGTTGGCTTGTGGACTGGATCCCAGAGAGTGGAGGCTATTTGAGTGGCAATCTGCAGCCAGCTCATATGGATTTCAGGTTTTTCACTCTTGGAAATCTTTGGTCCATTATTTCATCATTGAGCACCGCCGAACAGAGTGAAGGTATATTGAATCTGATTGAGGAGAAATGGGATGATCTTGTGGCAGAAATGCCTCTCAAGATATGCTATCCTGCTCTTGAGCACGACGAGTGGCGCATAATCACAGGAGGCGACCCCAAGAATACGTAAGCACATAAGAGAATGGAATGCAA
Organism: Monilaria moniliformis; assembly: GCA_034509125.1. Taxonomy (NCBI): domain Eukaryota; kingdom Viridiplantae; phylum Streptophyta; class Magnoliopsida; order Caryophyllales; family Aizoaceae; genus Monilaria; species Monilaria moniliformis. The sequence goes on from JAYDZE010259844.1 coordinate 19,690, forward strand.
TGCCTAGCTCCATATCATAATCTACTACTTCAAACTCTCACCAATTTATTGTTTCATGCAGCCCATGGTCGTATCACAATGGCGGATCGTGGCCTACGCTTACGTGGCAGGTATGATATTTGCTAACGACATAGTAAGTCATTTTTGCTTGGGCTGATAGGGTGCCATCGTTTTGCATTACAGTTCACATTGGCGTGCATCAAGATGGGAAGACCGGAGTTAGCTAGGAAGGCGGTGGCGGTGGCTGAGCAAAGACTTCCTGGTGATTCGTGGCCAGAATACTACGACACAAAGCACGGGAGGTTCACCGGGAAGCAAGCACGACTGCAGCAGACGTGGACGATTGCCGGATACCTGACATCGAAGATGCTTCTGAGAAATCCAGAGCTGGCTTCCATGCTGTTGTGGAACGAGGATTATGAGGTGCTGGAGAAGTGTGTGTGTGGCCTCAAAACTGGGAGAAGAAACTGTTCTCGCCTTGCTGCGAGATCTCACATAAATTAGTCTCACCATTGTTTTGAGCTAAATGTATGTTTTATCTTTTTTGTGGAACTACCATCTCTCGTTCGATACATAGGACTTGAAGCATGTAACCGCGGAGCAGCAAAATAAACGACCGACATTCGCTACAGCCCTATGTTTTACACTTAGTCCCTAGACTCTAGTGGGTGAGTAAGGGATGAGAGTATTCGGTTTTCGGAGTCGTTTTTTGTCCAAACCGAACCGAACTGAAAAACTAATTTTTTTAAACAAAAATTATAACCGAACCGAATCGAACCCTAAAAACCAAAATCCGAACTATGAAAACTGATCTTAACCGAAAAAATTGAAATTTCATAAAATTGTCCGAAAAATCGGAAAAATCGAAAATCTGAAAATCCAACCGAAATTTGCAAAAAATCAAAACCGAACCAAATTTTAAATTTAGGTATGGTTCGATTCGGATATTCGAATTTCGGCTATTTTGCTCACCCCATGAATATGTGATTTTGTATCTTTGACTTCATATGTAAAACTCACAATAACTGTGTTCTTTTTGCTATTTTTGTATATCCATGATAATATTTCTCAATCATTTTCTAAAATCGATGTATTCGCACCATACTGAACTTATTGTGAACGGATAGAGTATTTCTCAAATCGGGTCCATTACATAATCTTTGTTCAATACAATAACATGTGATGAAACAATTAATGTGTTCTTTTTTTTCAATATAGAATGTCCAAAGAGTTCGTGAATGAGTTAAATATCACACATCAAAGCATACGATTCAAATTTCACCACTTCTTCTATTCTAAAAAAATATATCACACATATTAAGTTGGAGAACTGAAGACTATAATAATCAAATAAAGTTAATGATTGAATCTATCGTGAATGTTAGTGATTTGTCAATTATATCTCAATCTTTGAAATTTATCAATTATATCACAATCTTTAGCTATTTTTGTATGTCCATAATAATATCCCCGAAAAATAGATTCAATCATTAATCCTACTTAATATGCCATATATAAAAAATCTAAGAAAAGTACATATTTGCATATGCAAACATTTATATATAAAAAATGGCAAATTGTTAGAAAAACCACCAAGTTTGGTCAAATTATGGTCAGTCCCACAAGTTTTAAAATCAGCCGATTATATCATAACTTCAACAATTTTCGCAATTGTCCCATGATGCTTGATTTAGGGAAAATTGCTGCTGATGTGGTCGACAAAAAATCTTATACGGGCAAAACATCCTGCCTCTGAAAGGACGTCGTATAATCCACGTCTGCGACGCCTAATTTGCCACATCATCAATTTAGAACACGTATGCGACACAAACAACAATTTCATACACATAGGCCATCGGAATATTTTGCCACGGGACAATTGCGAAAATTGTTAAAGTTATGATACAATCGGCTGATTTTAAAACTTGCGGGATTGACCAGAATTTGACCAAACTTGGTGGTTTTTCTGGCAATTTGCCTTTTATTTTAAAGCGTAGAATTATAATTGGGCGTCGCAATCTAATTGGGTGACTAAAAATTGAGGGGTGAGGGTGAGACATTAACATTTGATTTGATACCCATCCGACAGAGACGGCCAAGCTTGTCTCGTTGCCCCCACCCCAACACTCTACATTATACATCCCCCCTCCCATAAATATATAGGAGAGATAAATAGGAACATTGCATTCCATATGACATAATTTGGATGGTACTAGAACTGGACTTAGATCTTCAATTTTCCCAAATAGGAAAACAAATAAACAGTCAAGAATTGGAGAGAGAGAGAGAGAGGGGGAATGGGGAGAGCAGCCCAAGATGATAAGCTGATGGTGGTCTGACCCTTTATGCTTTGAAAGGGCTACCGTCGGTCGCCAAGTAGCGCGCTGCGACACGTATCGTTTTGTCACAATTACTTTTTCACCACTTCCTGCCAAAATCATTCACCCTCCCATTTCTATTCTATGTTCTAGAGAGAGAGAGAGAGAGAGAGACGGAAAGAGAGAGAGAAACCCTAGCCCCGTTCAAAACTGCCTCTCTGCTTCCAATTCTATATATGTTTCTGCTTCAGTAAGTTCAAAAATATATACCCAGTAAAATTCTTCAAAAGGAAAATATCAAATCATGTAAAAGAAAGGGCAAGTCAGATAAATTGGGTTCTCAAAGGGTTTTTCTTGATTTAGTAGGAGTTTTAGACTTTTAGTCCTTTTATACTTAGATCTGTATTGGGTCCTTGTTAGTTTCCTACTTGAGATAGGATTGAACTATCTATATATGTAGGGAGAGCGAGAGGGAAAGAGAGAGAGAGAGAGTCGAAGAAAGAGATAGGAATTTGGATTTGATCTACGGTTTGATATTTGGATCTAGCTCATCATCAACTAGATATATAGATTTCTGAATCGGACAAGAAAAAGGGCTCAAAACGAAGAAGCAAGGCGGCAATTGGCGCATTTAGAGAGAGAGAGAGAGAATCAAAATTACATATGGCCAACAGATGGTGGGCAGGGAATGTGGCGATGAATCCGATGTCATCGGCGGCACCGCCGTCGCTCCACCTCAGAAACTCAGGCGAGGATCACGACGGTCTCAACACATCGAATAGCAGCGGCAGCAACCCTAACAACGACGGCGAAAACCTAGACGGCGAGGACGGCCAGAACCACGCCGGCGACATCGAGATCTCCGAGCCGTCATCCGCCTCGGGGGGCCGCCGACCCCGCGGCCGTCCCCCCGGGTCGAAGAACAAGCCCCGCGCCCCCATTGTGATCACCAAGGAGAGCGCCAACGCCCTCCGCAGCCACGTCCTCGAGATCAGCAGCGGCAGCGACGTCCTTGAGAGCATCTCCGCCTTCGCGCACCGCCGCCACCTCGGTGTCTCCGTCCTCAGCGGCAGCGGCCTCGTCACCAACGTCACGCTCCGCCAGCCCGCCGCCCCCGGCGGCGTGCTCACTCTCAACGGGAGATTCGAGATTCTGTCCCTTTCCGGAGCTTTTCTGCCGTCTCCATCACCGCCGGGAGCCACCGGATTGACCGTATACCTCGCCGGCAGCCAGGGGCAGGTCGTCGGCGGCCCGGTCGTCGGCACATTGATGGCCTCGGGTCCAGTGATGGTGATCGCCGCGACATTCACGAATGCCACGTATGAACGGCTGCCGCTCGAAGACGACGCCGCCGCTGCCGGCGATGGAATGCAATCGCAGCCACCGCAGCAGAACTCCTCCGCGGCTGCGGCGATGGCTGAACCACCTCCGGCATCATCCGCGGCTATGTATAATAATGTGCCGTCGGATTTGCTTTCCAACGGCGGCCAAATGCCGCACGACGTGTTTTGGGCTCCGCCGCGCCTCCCTCCATCTTATTAAGGCGGAGGCGGAGGCTGTGGAAGTTGTTGTAAGCATAGGAATTATGAAGCAAGGTCAGGAATTCTTCCTTGTAAATTAAATGGCTTAGGTTTAATTCTAATTTGCAATGAACAATTGTGCCACTGAAGGGATCAATAATTAGCTTCATAAATTTATCTTTTGTTCATTATATTATATGTGTAACTTAGTTTGAATTTTTATGTGTTGCTATCTTGGATCAAATTGGAAGAAAAAGGTTGAATGATTTTTGTGATTATTTGGAATGTTACTGCAATAATAAGAGCTGCAGGTCTTGCAACTTGATTTTATTTTGTGATTATTTGGAATGTTACTGCAATAATAAGAGCTGTTGGTCGATACTGTCGTTAACGATGGCGCGAAGAATTCCCGCCACGGTCCGTCGTTATTCCGTCGCCAATTTAGTTATTAAAGATGGCGCCTTTTGTCCGTCGTTAGTCCGTCGTTGGTCCGTCTTCGTTGGGCGACCGAGTGTAGTCCGTCGTTACGTCCGTCGTAGTTTTAAAGTTTTTTTGGTCCGTCTTCGTTGGGCGACCGAGTGTAGTCCGTCGTTACGTCCGTCGTAGTTTTAAAGTTTTTTTGTAGTGATTCAAGCAACTTTATTGTATGAGGTATATCTAATGCTCGATGCAAAGGCGTATAATAAATCGGTATGAAACGGCCACGGGAGTAAATGGGGAATCGGATCCCTTTTTGTTTTTTAAAGCTTGGTTATAAATGGGTTCTCCTGGACATGGTGAAACTGCATTTGTCACATTGTCTAATAGATTATGCACGCATATGATGTTATTATTAATTTATTCTATATGTAATTAGTATAATCACTCGTGAGATTAACATTAAAATGACGATTCCTATAACATATACAATACCAAATATTCATGAAATTATCATGTTAATTAGATTTGTATGATTGTATTATGTCATATACAATCGTGTGGAGATATTTTATTCCTTGAGTTATTCGGTGCTACTCAATATTAATTTACAAATTTAGGTATTATATTGACAAATTAATTATGCTTATGTCATTTTGGATCTTATTTTTCAACCATTGGCGTTTTACAATAGTGTCGCCTAAATCTCCTGTAATTGAGGGAAATTTTGGAAAGTGAGATTGCACTATAAAAAAATGTATTACCATTGAGAAGATCCATCACATGCTTCAAATTTTTATTTAATGTTATTTGATTTTTATTAATATGCCATTCTCTGTATTCTTAGTTTAAGCCACGCCGGGAGAGCGCAGATTCCAACTATCGTCCATGTATAATCCATACTAAATTTATCCAAATGTTCATTCTACCTCTTCTACGTTTTTGATAACTCTATTTTTATCTTAGTAGAGTTTTTCAGTGGCATGTTTCGATCTTCTTTCCCATCACTTGAAAAAAAGTGAGCCATCAATTCGGATATAAGAATTAGTTAAAAAGGAGTTTCCTTTTACTTTATTTAGTTGCAGATGGAAGAGGGAGCAGCGATGAGTGAAGGATTTCAAGTTTTAACGCGGGTTTATGGTTTAGGGTTTAATTAAATATAGAATAATGAATAATTGAAGACAAAAAATACAGTAATTATAAGATCTAAAAAGTTGACTAGTTCGAGCGATATGAATTAAAAACAACCAAAACACAAAACAAAAAGAATTTAAATGTTGTCACTATCTTATTGGTGATTATAGGAATACATGTACTTGATCAAATATTTCGAATTCGAATCTCACTTACATTTTATAAGACTATCCTCATCATTAAAAAAAAAATTCATTATGCCAAATTCGACATATTTACTTAATATGTTCAATCTACAATCGAAACACGAAACAAGAAAAAAAAAAAAATATAAATATTGTCATTATCTCATTGGTGATTGTAGGAATGTATATATTTGTGAATAAATAGTTCGAATTACACTTACGTCTTGTAAACCTACCCTCGTCATTACAAGAAAAATAAATATTTTCCTTATGCCAAATTTTAATGTTGTTATCTTGATTTGTGATCACGTTTTTATTTTATTCAAAATTTAGAATTTAAAATTTCAACCCTACATATTTTTTTTTTTACTTTAAATCAAAATTCAAATAATATTATAATATAACATAATTACTATAATATAGGGAACCTTGTCTCAACAGTCAATATCCAAGAGCAAGAGCTTTTTTTGTCTCTTCATTTTAAAAGTGGTTAGCAACTAGTACATATATATATATATTTTTATCAACATGCGTAATTTTATTAGTTGCAATTTATCAAATGTGGGTATTTTTATGAATTAACACATATTTTAATAGGTAATTTATTTTTAAATTGACAATTATTTCCACTTATAAATACTACTATTATAATTTTTGCCAATAAAACCTAATTTAAGTGGCTCTCGTCTGTGTGCATTGTAGTGATCCTGCTATTATAGAGTGTAATGCTTAATTATAAGGATATAACTCATATAAGACTACATGTCATTTAAAAATAAAATAAAATACTGCTCCTATAATGTCTATATATGCCGAGAAATTACAGTAGAGATAGAAAAAGCAAAAAAAAAAAGGACAAAAGAAAGGTGGAGTTGTATCGTCTCCTGTCTATAACCGCCACTCTCCTTTTTTTTAGGGTTAACTGTACTTTTTGGCGGGAAATACGAAGCGGCTCAAGAGTCAAAATCTACTGAAGCGTCTCCTGCAAGCTTGAGAGTTCATCTCAAAACACGCCGCCCTCTGCCGCTTCCACACTCCTTCATTGCTCGTAAGTTGCTCTCTCCCTGTCTCGGTTTTTTGCATATGATTCGTATCTGATGCATTTCTTGTGTATATGATGTGTTTGTCATAATGTCTCTGTAATGCGGTAGTTGAGAATTCGGGAGTTTTTTCATTGCGTTTTTTGTTGTCTCGATCTGCTTCAACACCATGGTATGCGCAACTTCATTGCTTCGTCTTACTTGAATTGATAGGGCTGCGTCGAAATGACGGTGTTGAGGTCTAGGGAGATTTCGTCTACTGCCAAACCGGAGCCGTCGCAGGCATCGGCTCCAAGAAATGTTGTTGCTGAACCGGTGACGCCGCCGAAAACCTCTGAATTCGTGAATCCATCATCGAAGGGTGTGTGTACTCCGAAGCAAGATATTGTCGGTCCGGAAATAGGGAATGGCGTTGGGGCCGGCTCGGTTATGGTTTCTGAAAGTGGAAGTGTGCGAAGAGTCAGTGCTCGGTTGGCGCAAAAGGCGGGGGGAAGTGTTGGGGTTGGGAGTGGGAAAAGGAAGAAAATCGAAGGGACTTCTTTAGCTTGTGTTAATACAAGGAATCTGAAGAGACGTGGTTCTGATATGAAATTGGGGGTTGGGAGTTCTGATGGGAATACTGATGCAAATATAGTTTCGGAAGTTTCACAGGACTTGGGTGATGGAGGTTTCATGGAATTGTTGGAAGATAGTGCGAACATTGAGGATAGTGTGAGTGCTGGTAGGGTGGGATTTGGTTGTGATGTGATTCATTCTGTGAGGGAAACACGTGATATTGGCCAATGCAAGACGAAATTAAGCATGGAGATGAAAGCTTTGGGGTGTGAATCATCTGAAAAGGATAAGCTGGAGAAGGGTTTCTTGAGCTTGAGGTCAGGGAAGAGAGTTCCACAGAGAGAAATAAATGACATTCGGATTGCTGGTGATTCAATTCAAGGAATTCAGCATAGTAAAGAAGGTGGTGCAGATTGTAGTGATGATGTACCTGTGAAGAATATATCAGAGGCTAAATCTGATATAACGACTAGAGGGAGACTGAGCATAGAAGGGAAAGGAAAAATGAAATTGGACTCTGAGGCATCTCCCTCTAGTGGCATTGAGACAGTGAAACTTAACATAGAGAATGTGAATGGAAGTAGTGGCTCAGGTGTTGATCAATCAGCACCCAGTGAGGTATTGCCAGATGAAGTTCAGGTTAGAGGGACTAATTTGAGTGAGAGTGATACGGGAAGTGTACATAGGGAACGATTCAAAAATTTTGCCAGGAGAAATGCATCTAGATTCGCTCACTTTTCTTCCCGAGATGAATTTGGTGGCCGTGCTCATGATGTTTCTGGAACTGATGTCACACCTCCTGAAACCAGTAATAGAATAGAAGATTGGCCTGGTCCTTTTTCTACTGCCATGAAAATTATTAAGGATCGTGAAAGTAATAGGAATGGGGGGAAGCATGGGGGTTCTACTGATAAAAGTGAGACGGTTGAACTGAAGTGGATCCCCAAGAACCACGAGTCTTGCAAACACCAGAAGCAAGTTCCTTCTTTGCAAGACAGATGCTTGTCAATTCTTTCCAGCAATGCTGATGCTATCACTTCTCTTGACTTTGTCCCAGATGCACTGAGGCACAAAATCTGTTGGTTTCTTTGTGATAATCGAAGCATGGATGGTCACTTTCTTGAATTGCTTGTGCATGATACTCCAACAGAGATTCGCATAAGAGATTGTTCATGGTTATCTGAGGAGCAATTTGTCAAGATTTTTGGGGGTTGCAATACCAGCAAGTTAATGGTGCGATTCTAATCCAGTGAACATTTTGTATTTCCATGCCCATAAAACTGATATTGCCTTGGATACAGATAAAGTTTTTCTCTCGTTTGAGCTGTACTATGCCTCTTCTTGTCATGTATAATTTCCTATAGGTTCTATATATTTGGTGAATCAGTATGAAGAGGTAGCAATCCGTTTCTGAATGATTTAATTTACAATTTTTGCCACATTGGTGTAATTCTTTTAAGATGTAACCTCCAGTTTGCCTAATTATGATACCTCATTACAGGGTTGTATGTACTTAGTCAGCTACAGCTTCATGCACTTTGCCTCAGAAGGACCTGATGATATCTGTCTGTCTCTAATAGGTGTTACAACTTGATCAAGGTGGAGTCTGTATGCCAGACTACGTTCTACATTCTACCCTGGCTCGTTCTCCAAATAGTCTTCCTGCTTTGACAGCGATATCCTTGAAGGGTGCATATCGTCTTTCAGATGCTGGACTTAATATGCTTGCTTCAGCTGCTCCTTCTCTCAATTCTGTTGATATCAGTCAGTGCCCCTTGCTTACCTCTGAAGGAATCTGTTCTCTGGCCAGCTCACTGAGATTAGTTTTAAGGGAATTATACATTGATAATTCTCATGGGATAGATGCTATTCTCATTCTCCCAGCTCTGCAAATGCTAGGGAATCTGGAGGTTCTATCAGTAGCTGGAATTCTGACAGTTTCCGATGATTTTGTTAGTGAATTCGTCTCCGCACATGGTTCCAGAATGAAGGAGCTTGTTTTAGCAGATTGCATGTTGGTGTCTTCTGATGATATTGATGTATATATTTTCAGGCTTCTTTTAAGTGTTCAAAATTTACTTAATGTTTTGACCTTTTTGCAGAGAGTTGACTGATTCTTCTTTGAAAGTCATTGGTGATACTTGCCCTAACTTACGAGCAATAGACCTCACGAACTTGCGCAAATTGACGGATATTTCCATAGGTCATCTTGCAAATGGCTGCCAAGCAATTCAAATGCTAAAATTATGTCGTAACTCATTCAGGTAGCAAATTATTCAATTTAGCTGCATTATGTTTGGCTATATAGTACATTACTGTACCAAAGCTTAATGTCGACCAATTCTAAAGTCTGTGCCTTGCTTTTATATGTACCTTTTAAGTCACTTGTCTTGTTTATTGATCTTACCTTACCAACTGATTACTGAGATCTCCTATTTTATGGTTGGACAGTGATGAAGCTATTGCGGCATATCTTGACGTTAATGGGGCATCTCTCAAGTGCTTGTCCCTTAACAATATTATCCAGGTAAGATTTGTTTGGTAACTACACCCTAAAACTCACACTGGTAACGAAATGCAATCGCAAAAGTACTTATCTATTATTATATTTGTTATATCAGAAACATAGACGAGTTTATTTAGTTCTATGGCCTTGTATACAAGTCCAACTTGAGCATTTGAATCCTGGCAAAGTAGATATCTTGTTCTTTGATTACTCATATTGCCTTTTCTGACTCGAGTCACATATATTAGCTAGCTATTATATACTCCCTCTATCCACGAATAGTGTGGGTTTATTGCCATTTTCGTTCGTCCACCAAGAGTGTGGTGTTTCTATTTTAGTACATAAGCCCTTATATTTTTGCCATTATTCACATTCAATATGTACAAAAAAACCACCACTTAAAATATACTTTTAGTGGCCCCAAAACCCCTAATCCAATACTTATCCAACGCCTACTACCTCTTGTGGGACCATCTCCACTTAAAATATATCTCCCAATATTTTTATAAAACTCGTGCCCTCCCTTGCACACCACACTCTTCGTTGATGGTGGGAGTATATTGTAATTTATATAATGTAATATTAATATATGCTTAATTTAATTATAAATAATATTGTATCTATGAAACTAAAATATAATAAAATAAAATAGTTTGTAGTATTAATGAGCATTTCTTTTGGTTGCATCAGTTGAGATGTCTTGTATAGAATGCTATATGTGTAAAGTGAAAATATTTTGGATCCGCTACACTTTTGTGTTTTAAATAAATTTTCTTATACTTAGTTTCATATAAGGAGAATGAGAAAGGTTAATGAAGACACTGGTCGGAAGAAAGTAGTGCTTCATTTAGTTGATTGTCTGTATGATTTTGGTTGACATTCCTACATGTTCTTTGGCTAACAGCTGTGGTTTACTTCAGGTTTCAAGGCTTACTGCTCTATCTCTTGCACGAAATTGCAAAAACTTACGTAGTTTGGACCTATCCTGGTGTCGCAATCTAACTAATGAAGCACTGGGATTGATTGTTGATTCATGCTTATTGCTAGAAGTGTTGAAATTGTTTGGCTGCACACAGGTCTGGTTTCAAAATAAGAAGCATTAAGATTGATGAGTATTTAGTTTGCTATGCTATGCCGTTTACAATGCTGAGTTGCAACTGCTGTTTATCCATTGATTAAAAAATGGTGATTGTTTTGCAGGTTACAGATGTTTTTGTTGATGGGCACTCGAATCCACAAGTGAAACTTATTGGATTGAAGATGACTCCAGTATTTAAACATATTGAATTTCCGGATTTCCTTCTAGGTCCACTGCGATACCCATCTTCCTCTCTTTGAACTAATATGGTACCAGTGCTCTCTCGGCCTTTTGTTTCTTGTGCATAAATGGTGTAACAACTTCCATTTTGGAGCTTATTTTGTCATATATCCGGAATCAAAGCAATATTATTGTATCCGGAGTGTTGTTTAAACAGACTCTGAGAATCTTCAGTTTAGGTATCTAACAAAGTTTAAATCAGATGTTTGTTTTGAACTCGTGAATCTTGACCAAATTCAGAAACCATATAATGAAACTTGATCCCTGAGGAAGATACATTTCCCTAAACATTTGTTATTTGCTGAAGCATCCACAGACAATATTGCTGTATTGCAATGATGATTTAGGCAATATTGCAGTTCAAAATTCATCACAAGTAGATAGTATTGGAGCTTTGGGTAACACTCCCAACTTACAGACGTAAGGGGTAAAAGACAAAATAAGTTCCTCCCTCCCTACCACTGAGACTGAGGTGCTGCTGCATACTTGGTCCACAGTGATTGCAGATTGTTGTCTTGATAGAGGTAATAATCTTCTTGTTCAAGTAGCCTCTCCAACAAGTAGCCTTCAAATATAACATCGCTCGTTCCAGGATCCATCATCATCTGCATAATTGCTTCATTTTCCCATTCTGTGCTAAGAAAATAACCATTGCTGCTCTCACCAAGATTAGCCATTGCTTTTCCATATATTTCTATCTCCTCTTCCAGGCTAGCCACCTGCAATGCAAAATGATTCATTTCATTTTAGATGCTTTCATTATATGCACTCATTGGTAACATTTTGTGGGACAATCCGAAACCTGCTGCTGTAGGGCATAGATATGAGCAATGCAACCATAAATAGGGTCCTCCTTGCGTGCCAGCGCTTCATAAGATATGGTTATGGCGGCATCACTTCTGCTATGCTCAGGCAGATGTGATAGTAGTTTCGACACATTGCTGGCTCCGAACACCTTATGGACTGCTGCAAAGTGATTTGCCGCTTGCTCGTAACTGAAATAAGGCGCGAATATACATTCTTCGGTGCACCTCCTTCTCAAGAACTTACATGCTCCGCATGAGCTTACTCCCGTCATCTGGTTGACTCGTTTATTTTAACAGCGTGCCTCGCCTCGCCTCGCCTTGCCTTGCCTTGCCTTTTGTATGAGTAGCTCACCCCATATAAAGGCCTCAGAATGTGCCTCTCACTAGGGCTGAGAGAGACATTTTACTTTTTGATGGAAAGTAGATTCTTTTAGGTCCCCTTCGTGCCCAACAATTTCATTCACAAATTGGGTAAACTTTCCAATTCTGTGTTTTGAGAGGAGCTTTATCCGTAACGGATGATACAGAGACCCAATCATCATCATATTATAATAAGTAACTCCAAAACCGAGAGAATATTGCTGAATGGTATTTTATTTTAATGGTTTTTACCATAGCGAATAGGTAAGTACAACAGTCACCATTTCTCTTTATATGGCAATAATGACTAAAGTCGTTTGGCTTTTCCCAGAGAAAAGATGAAAGTGAATAAGTGAGATGAACGAAGCATTTGTTGCAGTATCTACCCTTGAGCCTTGATGTAAAATCTATTACACATTTGGAAACATCACATCGCAAGCAACCGTCGTTCAACTTATCATCTCCCTTCATTACGATATTCGACCTCCCACGAGGGTTACAAACAAAATTACGAACCCAAAACTGCAATGCGAAATAGAATGGTCTAGTGATGGTGTGTATTCTTGAGGCATGGTGTCAGATTATTCGTGCTTGATTTTTCTTTTGTGTGGTTTGTAAATTGTTGTACGTTACCATAAATTTGCCCAGTACACAACAAAAGAAGCGATTGTAGGTTCCTACAACATCTAGAATAAAAATAAATGTGATAAAAGAATTAATGTGATCTCGTAAAAGAATTCACAATCATTCATATCACACGTAAAAGTAATTAACTATATCTCCAATTTAAAATAATGACTGTAGAACGTAATGTTTTATTCTATAGCCCATCTCCCTAGGGAATGAAACTAGGTAGGCTAGATGACTCATAACTCCAATTTGTCTGTGCATGTTCATTGTCCATTATCAACATGCATATTTTTTAATTACTTTTCATGCATATTTTATTCTCAAAGACTAAGAACTTGCATGATTTATTTGGGTGGCCCTATCTTGAACAGCTGCACAAAATTCTCTTAGAGTACTGAGAGAGAGAGAGAGAGAGAGAGAGAGAGAGAGAGAGAGAGAGAGAGAGAGAGAGAGAGAGAGAGAGAGAGAGAGAGTTATAAGCTCGGCAAGGCTCTAGGAACAGAAGAATGCCGAAAGTGTTGATGAAAGAGACAGATTAGCCATTTTTATTGAAGTGAATTTTTTTTCCAGCTTTCCATCTTGTCCCCAACTCCTAAAGGCGAGTTTAATTTTTTTTGATGGTGGGGGAGGACCCTTTCCACTTTCGAAAGTGTCTTTCTCTATCAATCATCAATTATTTCTGTACTATCTATGTTTCTCTCTGCCTATTTATGGATTTCTGTGTTCCAAATTTTGGTTTTTCATTGTATTGGTATGCAATTCGTACGTGACGTTTGTCCGAAAGCACAATTGCGTAGCAACCAAAATGATGCATGGTTGCGAACGTGGACGAAAGTAAATTCTGAAAAATATGTTAATGATTTATTAGAGTAAGACTAAAACTATTATAGAGTTGTATTATGATCCAAATTTTTTATATTAACATCGAACGTAAAATGACATTGTTTCGTCCACGTTGAAATCTACGTGTTATATTTGGTTGCCAAATTACGTGACAAAACTGACACAAATTTGAATTGTCATACTTGAATAATATATTAATAATTATCATATTAAAATCATCACAACGTCAAATTGTCATGCAAAATTAGTGTACTTTTCATTTCATAATAATAAAAAAATTCACTAGTTAGTTAGTAATGCACTTCTCTTGAGGGGTTGGTGGTTTGCGATTTACTTCCTTTTCCAAATCAAATCCATACCCATGTATTGATGGACCAAAATCTGAAGCCCAAGTGAAATCTAGCCCAAGTGTCATTAGATCTCACTTATCCCCCACTATTACTTGTATAGTGAGAATTAGGATGTCTACTTTTCACAAGAGAGAGAAGAGCGAGAGAGAGAGAGAGAGAGAGAGAGCTGGGGTCTTTTGTCCCACTTTGATAGCCCACCGATGTCCTGCTTTCAATTTATTATATTTTAGTTTAACTTCATAATTTATTAATTTGGATTGGTTATATCCAATTATAGTGTAATTATTTTAGAATCTAATTAAATTTTCAGTGAATGATAGATTATTTTTAAATTAAGGTATATAATGTTGCATGCTTCCATTTTTAGTAACAAATTATGTTAATATGATTCATTAAATATAATAAGTTTTATTTATTAAAATACTATTAATTATTGCCCTTGCACTTTAGAGTAAAATACTTTGAAGTTCTCTCAGAGGTTGACATGAGCTCAGCTCATCTTTATATTCTTAATAAGAGAAAAGTATATATTGAAATATACTCTCTCCGTCCCATTTAAGATGTCTCATTTTTAATTTTAGTTTGTCCCAATAAAGATGACACATTTCTACTTTAAGAAAAAATAAGAGAAATTAAATACATTTAATATATCTACTTTATTATCTTTCTACTATATTATCTCTCTATTAACACATCTATCTATTTTATTCTCTCTTTATTTAAACACCATAAACAAAAGCTTCTAAAATCACGTGTTATCCATCACGTGTGACATCTTGACTGGAACTGATGGTGTATAATTATTTTGAATCTGCAACAAGTAGTTTAATAGAAACTGTCCAATTCTGATAAGCCTAATCAATATTCAAGAAACAAAAACTCCAAAACAAAAACAAAAAATGTTAAAAAAAAAGAAGATAAAATCCCAATAATGCAGCAGAACCATCACAGGCAACAAAATAAAGACAAACAAATATACTTTTCAGAATTCTAAACCATAAAATAACAGGATAACTTTAGATTCTTGAAAATAAAATAAAAAAGAAAATTTTGATCTTAGCCTATAATTCCACAAAGGGTTGTATTGTACCTAATGCTGCATGTGTGGTAACTAAACAATGACCTAATTTAATTGAAGAAGAGTAAAGCAAAAATATTAACCTCAATTTCCAATTCCAACCTCCATTCAATCTCCGGCCGCCACGTGTAAGGTAGGCAATCTTGATTGTGTGGCTAAATGGGAATGGGAGTGATAGGCCAATCCAATGAGGTATGAAATTTGTGTATTCTCTTTAAACTCCCCCTACTATAATAGCTCACTCCTATCTCAAGTGTTGCACAGCCACTAAATCACCAGCACCACCACCCTCTGCAGCTTAATCGCACAATGGCCGCCGCCGTGTCGACCATCGGAGCCGTCAACCGCGTACCGGTACACTATCATCTCTTGATCATATAAGTGTAATTAGTCTTATTTGTATTAATACAATGTAATGTAATGTGATGTAACAAATGTTGCAGTTGAACTTGAATGGATCCAACGGAGGAGGCGCGGTGCCGACGTCCTCGTTCCTGGGGACGAGCCTGAAGAAGGCGAGTGGCGTGAAATCTAGCACCGCCGCGAAGGGGAGCTTCAAAGTGGTGGCGCAGGAGGTCGGGGAGAAGAAGCAGACCGACGGAGACAGGTGGAAGGGGCTGATCGAGGACGCCTCCGACGACCAACAGGACATCACGAGGGGTAAGGGCATGGTGGACCCCCTTTTCCAGGCCCCCACCGGGATGGGGACCCACGACGCCGTCCTCAGCTCGTACGAGTACCTGAGCCAGGGCCTCCGCGAGTACAACCTCGACAACAAGCTGGACGGGTTCTACATTGCCCCCGCCTTCATGGACAAGCTGGTTGTCCATCTATCCAAGAACTTCATGACACTCCCCAACATTAAGGTATGTTGGTTGGTTTTGGTGGTTTGTTTACGACTTTACAGTCCCGTCCACCATCCCCTTAAAAGGCCTTATTATAATAATAATAATAATAATAAATAAAAAATTCGCAGATTCCGTTGATCTTGGGTATATGGGGAGGGAAGGGGCAGGGGAAATCCTTCCAGTGTGAGCTGGTGTTCCGGAAGATGGGGATTAATCCGATCATGATGAGCGCCGGAGAGCTCGAGAGTGGGAACGCGGGTGAGCCGGCGAAGCTGATCAGGCAAAGGTACAGGGAGGCGGCGGACATCATCAAGAAGGGGAAGATGTGCTGCCTCTTCATCAACGATCTGGACGCCGGGGCGGGGCGGATGGGCGGCACCACCCAGTACACCGTCAACAACCAGATGGTGAACGCGACACTCATGAACGTTGCGGATAACCCCACCAACGTGCAGCTTCCCGGCATGTACAACAAGCAGGAGAACGCCCGTGTTCCTATCATCGTCACCGGTAACGACTTCTCCACCCTCTACGCGCCGCTTATCCGTGACGGGCGTATGGAGAAGTTCTACTGGGCCCCCACCCGCGAGGACCGTATCGGGGTGTGCAAGGGTATCTTCCGTACCGACGGCGTCGCCGACGAGGCCGTCACCAAGCTCGTCGACACCTTCCCCGGCCAGTCCATCGGTACGTAAATATCCATTTTCATATTGTAAATTAAGAGCAAAACAGTACTTCAAGTAAAAAATGGCTAATTATAATCTTTGTAATATGAAAAAGTATAATTTTTAAGATATATACGTTGTGGTAAAATATGCAGACTTTTTCGGTGCTCTTCGGGCTCGAGTGTACGATGACCTAGTGAGGGAGTGGGTGAGCGGAGTGGGGATCGAGAACATCGGGCCGAAGCTGGTGAACTCACGCGACGGGCCACCGGTGTTCGAGCAGCCGAAGATGACGCTGGAGAAGCTGCTGGGGTACGGTAACATGCTGGTGCAAGAACAGGACAATGTGAAGAGAGTGCAGTTGGCTGACAAATATTTGAAGGATGCTGCTCTCGGAGATGCTAACAAGGATGCTATTGAGATGGGAGCTTTCTAGGCTTAGTCTACCATTTTCTTGCTGCAGGCAGCTCTCACTCCCACAAATGTCTCTTCCTCATCAACAATGCTAGCTGCTGTTTATACAAATTCTGTTTTTTCCTATCTTTTTTCCTTTTTGCCCATCTTGAATTGTGTACTGTTTTTGTGAATTGAATGAGTGGCCAATAACTTTGTGTTATTATGGAATGTGTAATAATAGACTATGGTTCTTGGCTCTAGCTACCTCTTGCATTTTCTCAGCTCTTTGATTTGATCTATAGATATCACTATGTTACTTCTCTAACTTTGGCCCTATAAACCAATATTTTACTATTTTTGGGTTTTTAAACAATTAAATAGGGTAGAAATTAATTTTGAAATTAGTTAAAATCCGAATTTTTTCGATAGAAAGAGGTGAATTTTCTGGATTGAGATGTTTTAACTGACCCTAGCATCCCAAAACAAGAAATTGGTTTTGGTTATGTGTGAGTAGTGGGTTGTAATTATGTATTTGTATTGAAATGTATGAAGATTTAGGTTAATCGCCGACGAAATAATTGGAATGTTAAGCAAAATGAATTACCTAAGCTTTTAAACTTTTGACCAGAAATCTGAATTCTTTTTTAAATTTAGGTAGATGGGTTTAAATTGCATTTTGTACTTAGTTGTTCAAATCTAGGCAGATGGATTAAAATTGGATAGGCATGAACAGTTTATAACAATATTGCGTACAATTATCCTAGTTGAATATCGACAACAACTATGACTGGGTTCCAATCCAAAAATTGAATTAAGTATTCGGGTCAAAATATAATTTTATTAAGGTTAAACTAGTTTACAATCCAATTTATTAACATTTTTACTAATAACTTGTAACGATAAAGCATATTTTTATCTTGGCAACCAAACACATATGATGATACATTATCTATCTAAAATAAATTCGTTAACCTCAAATGTATTCAACGAATATATAATAAATAAATAAAGTTTAAATGTGAAAAAAAAATCTCAAATGAAGCAATAAGTATGCAATACGTGTTTTGGCCGACAATGGAAAAATATCTGGGCTTTTTTCTCGTTATGGTATAATATAGGATTTAAGTTCCCAGTATGTGGACCTTTTTTTTTTAGTTTCCGCATATAGGCAAGACGCGTGTTTGTTTTGCGTCTGGCTTTAAGTGAGACTCGTGTTTCTTTTGCGTCTGTTTTAAGCTGGACGCATGTTTCTCTCGAGTCTAGGTTCGACTCTTGTTAAACATGCGTCTGGGGGCTGGACGCATGTTACTCACGCGTCTGTCGCCGAGGCTTTATCAGCTCCCAGGCAGCGCGTTTTTCAGCAGACTCAACCCCCTAAATCCTCTAAATTTCGCCTCGTTTTGTTGAAATCCCTCGCCTACTCCGGAAATTTGAATATCCATCTATAGGTATGTTACAAATACATGTTTTATTATGTTGTTTAAGCATTATTATTATATGTTTTGATTAGATTGAATAGATTTAGGGTTTAATTGGATATTGATATGTTTTGATTGAATTACAATATAGTTTGATGTTATTGGGAAATTATAATTATGTTATGATGATTATAGTTTAATTTGATTGAAATATAGATTATTAGATGTAATCTTTGTAGTTG